>PNEQ01004899.1:76236-88755 GCA_003012365.1 Medauroidea extradentata | reverse complement strand
GGGGGGGGGGGGGGGGGGGCAGCACAGGCCCTGGTGCCATATCTTTGATTGTACCTATGCTCAAATTTATAACGTGTGCCTTCACATTTACAGCCAATTTATACAGTTTTACTTCACTACTATTAAGTGCAAAAATGAAAAGGATGAAGTTTGAAAATGTATAACCTCTCTATAGAGACCCCTCACGGTTCTCTAGAATAGGGTCTCATACAGGGGCGGTCCTTATAAAGAGGTTTATCTGGTAAAACCCCTATTTTAAAACCCCACAGTTCTTGAGTGAGAGAAATTTTGGTCAGCGCTTAACATCGAGCTCTTTAGCGCTGATGGGGGTGACATGATGTGAGTATGGAGCAGCGCCGGAATGAATGGGCAGGGGAAACGAGATCCTCGAGAAAACCCGTCAACCAGCGGCATCGTCCGGCATGATTCCCACATTCGAAAATCCGGGGACCGACCCTGCCAGGAATCGAACTCAGATCGCCTTGGTGAGAGGCGAGAGGTCTGACCTGTCGGCCACTACGAAACCACGTTTCTTGAGGAAAGGGTTGTTATAAAGAGGTGGTTGTTATAAGATAGGTTGTTATAAAGGGGTTTTACTGTATAATGAAGAACAGAGAAACTGAAGGAATGTAACTTCCAGCATTTATCACTGAAATAGCTTTCCAACTCAAAATATTTTTCTTATTTTCCTCGAGTCATTATTACCTAGTTTACGACCAAAGGTTTTGTATTTCTGGCATCTAAGTATTTAATGAATTGTACCTAAAATTTGTAAACTGCGTGAAATATTAAATTGGTACTTTTAAATTTGAAAATAAATTACTCAATAAATTTTTAAGTTTCACTAATATCCAGAGTAACATAAATTGTGATTTTCAAATCAAAATGTTTCTGCTTGGTAAGTAATTTATGAAGGGGCTGTTAAGAAATTCGTATTACAACTGTTACAGCTGTTGCCTACATGGTATTTATTCCAGTGTCTGGAAGCCGAAAGCAAGCAAGTGATAAGGGTGACAGTGAACTGTGCGTCAAGTGTACCATTGCAGCTTTGGACATTACATTTGAACTGGTAGATATGCAGACGCTTAGAGTGACGACAATACTTTTAAATAAAGGGGTTGTGGCTTTTGTGTGGTAAGACCATTCGCCTCCCAGAAAGGCATTCTGGGTTATATTCCCGACAGGATCAGACTCCGGATATCAACATGTGAAAACCTTGCCAGACTACGATGTTGCTCTGGTCAGCTGGTTTTATCAGGGATTTCCCATTTCTCCTGCCCCCCCTCACTCTGGCATGTCACCGTTGTAGGACCTCATTCCACCTTATCCTCCAGAGTAAGCAGATGCCTACTGGCACTCAACCCAGATGGAAAAAAATTTATATCTGAAATTGGCCAGATCTTGGTGAGATATGAATTAGTGTATATTCTTCTATCCCTGATGCCAGATCTTGCCCAGATATAATTTTTATATGGGAATAATAGGCCTGCATCTGGGTGCGATACTCTAGTCCTCGGATATCATTCTCATACTATATTTATTTCAATAAACATGACTGACTAAGTCCAGTGCAACCCTTTACCGTAGTTTTACTTATATTCAGTTACTGCATGTTGAGCTATAGCAGCACAAAAAAAAAAACATTTAGGCAATGTTGCATCAATTTATAATTTATTGCATGCATGATGTTTTGAAATTACCATTCAGTCCATCAATTTGTTCTATTTTATAGGTCTAACATATTGCAAAAATGTTAAAAAATTCAGTGAAAAAATACTTGTTTCAATAGAACAGCAACAAAGTTCGAGTAGCAAGAAATTAACTGCTTACGCTATTAGTATTATAACAAACACTTAAAAATTTCATAAATTGGTAATAATTATTAGGTACAATAATTTTACGGTGAATGAAAACTAACTTATGAATTTTTCTTCTCAATGGTTATCAAATAATATTACGGATGCAAAATAAATAATTCCATAATCTAGGAACACTCTGGACACAGGAGGTTGCTTGGAACAATTCAGAAAAGTATTTTTTTCATATATGGTAGCCATGAGTAAAGAAATTTACTTGTTATAAATTTCAGATCGCAAAAATCCACATGAAAATATATACATTAATATTTACTCACATTAGATAAGTGTAGAAGACAAAAACAATGTAAAAGTGTCTCAAGTCACCTCATGTGTCCAGTCACCTCCTGTGTAAGGGGTCAAGTTTTTATATTCCAGTGCCACAACTAACTCTCTTCTCAGGGTTCACAATGATATTGTTTGTTTGTGGGTCCGCACCTCACCAACTTAACCTGTTCTTGCTTGATTGGGACATTTACTAGTTCACAAACGTAAACAATAAAAAAATATTAAAAATTGATATTTTTCTAATTTATTGGAGTGTGATGTTACAAGTCCTATAAACACAATACTTGCTTTTCTTTTTTCTTTAAGTGCAATGCTCAGTAACACGACCACGTGGGTGGCGACTGCAACGCTAAATAAGAGTATAAACGCGTGGACGGCGATCTATTATGGGAGTTAATAAAAAAAATTCCCTGCTTCTCACAAATTATGGAAGAAAAAAAGCTACACACTCCACTTTCGTACACCGATCTTGACCTTTTATCTGCAGCCCGCGCACACCATCAAAAATACGTCCACTCACTACGCCATCTTGCCAAAGAAGAACAAAACAGCTCACCACCCCAGCCTCGTGTTCCCGCACCACCTTGCAGCCAACTTTCACATTACCAAAATTCCCAACAGGAATATACAATTTGAATCAGGGCATTTATCAAAATTGTGAATAAGAGAAAAAATTACAGTTACTGAACAAAACAAATACATTAACATCTTCAATTTTACCCTTAACTATAATAAACATTTTTATAACAATGTTACCAACTATTCAGACTTAAACTTCACTAGTTATGCTTAAATAAAATACAAAAAAATAAATAAATATATATATAGGCTAGTCAGGTGAGGAACCTTACACCTGCTTACGTTACTTATTTTTTAAATACAACAAGGCTGTAAGTATAAATGCATAGAACTTTACTTTAAAAAAAAAAAAAAAAAAAAAAAAAAAAAAAAAAAAAAAAAAAAAAAAAAAAAAAAAAAAAAAAAAAAAAAAAAAAAAAAAAAAAAAAAAAAAAAAAAAAAAAAAAAAAAAAAAAAAAACAGCACTAAGTCAAATACAACATGACAAGTGACACCTGAACAAAATCATAAAAGGCCACAGATCATAGTACCCATATCGCTTGTAACAGCTGGTGTAACACGGTTCAGCAGGTACTTAGCCAGTAAGTTATACGAGTCAGTTGAGAGAAAATGAAATAGCTGCACTTAAATGTGTGTAGTGTAAAGAACAGTAAAATAAAACTTTATAACAACATCTTTTATTACAACTACCTCTCTATAACAACCTCTTCTTCAGGAACTGTGGGGTTGTAAAATAGGGGTTTAAACCCCTTTATAAAGACTGCTTCTATGTAACTACCCTATTCTAGGGAACCATGAGGGGTCTTTGTAGAGAAGTTATACTGTATGTGTTTATGTTGTATGTATACAGCGCCCAATGCCATGAAATACACTAAACAGTAAATAAGCCCAACAAGTATTCTATTGCTAAAATTGTACGTCTGAAATACAACAGCTAAAAATACAATTATGATTCACTGAAGTTAGTAGTGGCCTCAGGGCTTCTTGTGTGAAAAAAAATTAATTATTGTGTATCAAATATTGTTTATTTTTTTCCCCAACACACTGACCAAATAGTAGCCTATGTAGTGTTTAAATAACAGCATATACCTTCAACGGAAAAAATTTTTTGAAGTACCACTTTACTCTTGGGGGTCAATAAGAGTTTATTATATACTTATGCTCACTGCATTGTTGAGTACGGTACAGTAGATCCCAAATTTTATGAATTTCGCACTTTTATCAATGACTTGTAAAATCGATGTACTCTTGAAAACGAGGTATGATAATCGTAAAATTCGGGTATTCATAAGATTGAGGTATTCCTAAAATTGTGGTCTTCCAAAAATTCGCAAACCACAGAAAATCAAGACAGGGTAAATTATATCTAATAAACCAAATATCCATTTTCTACAAGTAAATAATAATAATAATAACAATAATAATAATAATATATTCAACAGTGCTGGCCCATTATTTTTCTTTATAAATACTTTGACTTTGTAAGGATTTTAAAAGTTTTATGCAAGTAGGTTTTCTGTATCTTTTTTTGTACATAAGAATCTCTTTGCAGAATCAATGTATTCATAAAATCAGATTTTGTAAAATTAAGTTGTGCTACTTGCATTTAAAGGAAACATCTTAACACAAATTAACTTATCAAACACACTGTCCACATTACCAAAATACTTAGCATATACATGAATTCACATGCTGTTAACGAAAAAGGATTCTTTAATATGACTCCAAATAATCACAAACTAAGATAACTAAATAAATAAACTTACTGAGACTGCAGACCATGTTCTCCAGTTAGGATGTACGCTGACACTTTGCCCTTCTCTAGTGCAGCGTCACTGCCCATCAGATGTACGTCAGCAGTCTGAGAGTTGAGGTTCATACCAAAGAGGACTACAGATCCTGGAGATGTCTTGGAGCAGTGAGCATACAGTCTCACAGAACTAGTAGGTATGGTAGTGTTCAACACTCCGACACCAACCAGCTTCTTGTACAACACTGACAACCACCAATCCTGTAGACATACATACATACATGTACTGAGAGTTGAGGTTCATACCAAAGAGGACTACATATCCTGGAGATGTATTGGAGCAGTGAGCATACAATCTCACAGAACCAGTAGGTATGGTAGTGTTCAACACTCTGACACCAACCAGTTTCTTGTACAGCACAGACAGCCACCAATCCTGTAGACACACATACATACATGTGCTGAGAGTTGAGGTTCATAACAAAGAGGACTACATATCCTGGAGATGTCTTAGAGCAGTGAGCATACAGTCTCACAGAACCAGTAGGTATGGTAGTGTTCAACACTCCGACACCAACCAGCTTCTTGTACAACACTGACAACCACCAGTCCTGTAGATATACATACATGTACTGAGAACTGAGGTTCATACCAAAGAGGACTACAGATCCTGGAGATGTCTTGCAGCAGTCACTTTCCTTCATTTTACACCATTTTAACAGGTCAATAGAGTGCTGTAAATAGAGGTTTCACAGTATTTTCTTTCATGCCAAAAATCTGGCTTGCCAACTGTCCATTCAGAAAAGCCCATGACGTGCAATGAGTTACCTGAATAACAATAAAACGATATGGGCAACATAGTCTGAGAGTGCATCTATGATAAGGATTTTTATGTCATATGTTATTGTGGTGTTTTTGTCCAGGTTCTTGCAATGAGGCTTGCAATACTAAATAAAACAATAGTCAGAGTGCCAGTTAGGTTGGGATGGTTAATATGTCAAACAACATGAAGTCAGGATTATGTTCAGCTGACATGGCTAGCAGGCTGCAACAACTCATGGATTAAACCTGGGAGGATATTATCATTGCTTGTATTGTGCTGTTAAGACCCAGTCACATGGCGCACCAATACACATTATGTGAGAGCACTATTACATTTGAGTAAGAAAAGTGAGATTCATTAATTCTTTTTATTTTGTGCATGTGTGCGTGATTGTCGGCATGTGTGGGGTAGGGTGATTTTTCTGAATACAGTTACAATTTGCTAGTTACAGTTGTAGTTTTTTTTATCTCATTTGGTTTTATGCGAAAACATATTACGGCAATGGTGAAATCCAGCTTAAATCATTAAATCAAAAGCAAGAATCACTAAAATTAAATTTTCGAATCCATGCTGATTGATAGACAGCAAATGTTTTTCTTGTTAAATTAAGTTTATTTTAGTGTACAATAAGCTCACATTATCGTGACTGTATGATGATTTCATTTAAATACACGATATTTCTATACTGGTCAATGAAGGAAGTTAGGTTCCTGCTGTTTGTGTTTCACTGAAATTTGTTCCGTTACACATAGTAAATATGAAAAATGTGAGGTAATGAATAATATTGGGCAGACTTAAATGTATTTGTATTGTATATGTTTTGGTATAGGCCTACATGGACATGAGTATGCAAGAAGGGGTAGTTGTACACTGCAATGTGGGAGCTACAGTTTGGAACAATGAATTGAGAAAACATAGTAAGATAAATTATGTTCAGGAACAATAAGACAGCGATAACTGCATTAAAAAGATGTAACAGAAACAAAACAATTTTAGTCTAGTCGCGTGAAATTTAAATAAGTCAAAATCTTCTAGTAATTGGGGGTAAATCTAAAAATGCAAAGGTGGAACAGGAAAGGAACAGCATGTAAGGGATAAATGAGGTGTCTTAGAAGACAGAAGTGATTTGAAATGAAGACATAATCTACCCAGGACCCAAGATTGAGCTATTTTTATTTATTTTCAGTGGTAATAAAGCTTAAATTTTTTTTCCAAATTGTTTTTTGTTTTGCATATATATTTACCTGGGATTGTTTAATTTCTAGGTTACATTTTGATCGTTAGTGGTCTGTGTATGATTTTTGTTAGAGATAGTGCTCCTGGTAGCTCCTCAAAGTATTCTAAAATGTTACAGAAATGTACTCAAATTACAAGTTGTATTTTTTTTTTTGTTCTCACAATTCGGAAGTTTTGACTTTTGTTTTGTTTTGTGATGACGGTTGTAATCAGGTCATGCGATGTCCTGATTGAACGAGAGAGGTGGTCTGAATCTGCCGGCTTATGGGAAGCACAAAATGTTTTGTCTGTTTCCACTAGTACATGTCAAGTGTTGCTGAGGTAGGGTTGCAGTGTGAAATCGCAGGAAATCTAAGATGAAATGATTGTGGGCATTAAGCCTGCACACACAATGCTCATGGCTCAACCATTTTTTCAATCTATATTTTAGACTTTTTGTATAAATCTAAAATAATGCTAAATTCATTTATACTGATGTCAGGAGGCAGCAAGGATGCTGTGGGCAGTAAATTTTGTATACGCAAAGTTTTGTTGTGCTTTTTTCTGTTGAATTTAACTATGTCATTTTGGGTCATGAACTTTTTTTTGTTGTGTGGAACAATTTGGCTGGAGTACAGTGAATTGTGTAACTTGGTTTCATCAATATACGTTGATGAAAACTGAATTACATATTATTTTCTTTTGGTAATCCTCGCTAAATAAATTGTCAAGTGTCATCAGTCATCACCTATCTCTCAGTGAATAGGATAGAAAGTGTGAGTGTTATGTACATAACTGTCAATTTGCTCCGAGATCTTCAGTCATCAGAAGCGGATAGCTACAAGAAGTACCCAATTTGATGTATGGAGCAGAAACTTGGATAATGGATCAGAGGACCAAAAAATAATTCAAAGCAAGGAGCAAGGGGAATTTAATCTGCAAGGAACATGAGAGCATTAACTGGAAAAATTACTTGTCAGCATCACCCCAAATTAAATTAAATAGTTCGGCTTGTATCACTGATGAGATTTGTATATTTCTAATATGCAAGAGATAATTTCTTTTTAAATGAAGTATCACACTGTACTTACTGGGTTTGGATCCAAGTTGTCAATGTTCAGGAGGCCATATTTGCTGCCGTATAAGGTCTGCCTACAAACTACGTCCACCCCAAGTTTCGCTGCAAGACCAAGTTTGTCCAACCACATGAATCCATCCACGAATCTGTCAGTGATGTTGGTCGCTCCGCCCTTGTATGCAGAACTTGTCTCCGCTGAAACAGGATAGACTGTAACTACAGTATACTTATATTATGCTTGGTGATCGGACAGAATGTAAGTATGGACTACCATTAGCAGCAATTCATATTCTCCCTAATGAAATGGTTTGCCATCGACAGGCTTTGTTGACATTCCTCTGTTATTGACTACATAGCTTTTGACTGGTATAACAGTATGGTAGCCTCACTTAAAAGTTTTGATAGACACTTTACAATTCAAATACAGTGAAACTTTGGTAGTAAAAAACTATTTTAAAACCAAATTCCCACTAACACAAAGTTTATTACTTCACCATCGGAGTAAGCTAGAGAATTTAATGTTCATATACTCTTAGTAAGAATATTTATTGCTGTAATATTACTTTCCATGATAAAAAAGTTCATGCCTATGACAAGATTACTTCTTTAGTGGGCAGTCATAAATAGTTTGAAATTATAATGAGACTTATGGCTTTCTTACTGTTCACTGAAGGTGGTAAGAAGGATAAAGCTACATGTTTATGTAATGAGACTTTAAGTCCTAATAAAATGCCTACTAAAAGCTGCAATAAATGCTCAAGTCGCAATGGGTAATAATTGGACTTATACACTTGTTACTGCCTGCCAAAGATTTTACTTTCCAATGTACAAAATTACATATACATATAAATAGTTAATAGAAAATATTTACATCTGCTTACTGATTGCTAAAGGTAAATGAAAAACAGCATTCAGTCAACATATCGATGGTGTAGAACTGCAACCTTGTATGTCAGGACATGAAAAAGTATTTTAAAAACATAGTAGAGTGTATCTCGGAATAACTGTTCAGACATTTGTACCATACATGAACATAAATGTAAAATTATATAACCCACGTATTAATCAATATATAGGTATAACAGTGACATGCAAGTTTGCTGTATGCGGGAAACTGCATTTTTTCGACATACGAGGTTGCAGTTCAGCACCATTAATATGTGAATATTTGTTATTAAAGAAAAGGTTAACTTGAAAACCTTTCTATTCTAATAATAAAAATGATACTCACACATCCAGAAAGGTGTTTTGGTTCCTGTGAGAGTGATGAGCGTCGTCTTGGCTGTGATGTATGAAATAAGCGGGTTAAGAATAGAGGCATTGTAGAAATCCGGTAGTTTGGCAACGTCACCGGCTACATAATAGCTGTACAAAGAAAGCATCCAATTAGCCATCTCATTTATTCATTGTAAAATTGTAACTATATTGTTCGTATACAGTCTGTTTCAGTAAAAGTTTGTATAAATGAAACTGTCAGTGAAGCCAACTAGCAAGACACACTCAATTTGAATACTCTCAAAGTGTTTCATTTGAAGATATCCTAAGGGTGCAATGGAGTTGTCTGCATCAACGGACAACCTTACCCACCTTTACCACCCCCTGTTATATTGTGGAAATGTTAAAATCATTTTCTCATAAATTAAGTGCCTGATGATTTTTTATTGAAGATAATTACCTTCTTAGTTTTGTTCACTGATTCACATGGTACAGTCCATATTGGCGGATTACCTAACATCCTGTAGACTGTTACCTACCAACAATATTCACACCCAGTGTCATTAAATCACGTAACCATTCCGGACACCTGTACTTGTGTTCAACAAACTTACACCAATATCTCTTTTTCTTGACTACGAGGACCACATGTATACAAACTCAAACATTTTTTTGAAATGCAGACATCCTAACTTTAATGTGTAGTGTTTCTTAAATTCTGTATGTATTGTTTAATATACAGCAGGAGTAAGGATGGAATGTATACATTTTATGTGCTGATAGTTTACAAAAACTTTAATCTAAAAAATATTTTCAGTTTGCCTGTAAACAGTGGTGTACCAACTCCATTTGGTACCCGGGACGGCTGATTTTCACGCCCCCCTCCCTTTTTTTTCCCATTGCAAAGTGTGCATCATAATGCCCTATACCCAAAAATGCATTACTTTCATTATTCTTTACTGATTTAAAATTTAGATTTACACACATAAATAACTATTTATATTATTAAAACATTTTTATCAACTTGCTTTGTTCTCTGTTTATCTGTTCAGTGTACAGAGCTACAATATCTTACAGAAACAATGTATTTGTACAGGGTTTTGCTCAATAGCTTTCTGGTCTGTCTGTCAGTTCGATACAAATTTTACAATGAATTTTAAATTAACTTCTTGACGAGCTAGATACTTTAAACCATATATATATAGCTCAGAACTGATTGCAAAATTTCTCATAAACGAGACTAAAAAAGCAGAATATAGTTATTAATATAAAGAAAGAAATTTATATACCACGCTTTTAAAACTGACTAAAGTATGGCCAGCAATTATAAAGTGTTAATCTGTAAAATATGAAGAAATACGTAATTGTTCGAGCCAATGAAGTAAAAGGGTCACTCTTCTCCTCCCTCCTTGAAAATCAAAGATCTACCATCTTAAAAATATTATACCTCACCTCACAAAATAAACAACCGCTGTCCTGGATCGGCCAGTTTATTTATACACAACATATTGTATGTACATCAGCAAACTTCTGACTGTCTGCAGTTATGAAAATGTTTGCACAAAGAACTTTCAGTTTGAACCTGTGAAAACACATTTACTCTTGAGTGACATACACTGCTGCCAGATGTACTCGTGGATACTGTCGTGTCTCAGATCTCACTGTGCGTGTACTCCATGCAATGGTCAGTGGCACAAATGAGCTCTGCTATACCTCATCCTGTGCCTTACCACTAGCTCACAATGTTAGCCACAGCACTGTCATGTCTCTTCTCGCTTCCCAAGTGGAGCTAGCAGAAATCTGTTATAACTGTCTTCAGAATGTTCATATTGTTTTCCTCTGAAATTCACTACACAACTGGAGGAATGCCCCCTCCAGAATGAGCTTCAGTGATAACATCACTGCAACACTCAGTGGAAGAAATTACATAAATAACTAGATGTTTCTGGTTATGGTATAAATTTATGCTCATAGGCCCTGTAATATATTGGGGATCATAGTAATTTTGTTAATGTTTAGACACTTTACAGTGTGATAATGCCATATAATAATGTCATACACTAAATAAATAAATTCTCTAAAACTATGAGCCTAAAACTCTGCACCAGAGTATTTTCTACATACTTTTGACTCCAGATTCACTTAGGACATCCTGTATTATGTATTACATCAGATATGAAGAGAATGCAGTGTTGATACTGCACAGTCTACACAGCTTGAAGGTACTCACTGGTGGGCAGAAATCACGCTCAGTGTGTTCTTCTGGGCTATCAGGAAACTTGCCAGGTAATCGTCGGAGCTGAAGACGTCAGGACCTATAAGGAGGCTATTCTTGTAACGTGGATATGAGTCGAGCAGCGAGCGTAGTGTAGCAAAGTCTGTGGCAAGTTGGTTTGCTGACACAGTCTGGTGGTACAGGGCATTGTATAGGTCAGGCTCTGTGAATAAGGGTATTACACAAAAATAGCAGAAATTGAGGAAATGCCATAATAGAGTCAATAATTTAGAAATACATTATACACTACAAAACTAAATAAACTTAGTGTGTAATTGTCACTAAGTTAGCAATATGATACAAGTTATTATAAATAACACATATGTCAACAGTGAAAAAACTTATTAAATGAATTAACAGATGACTATTACAGCATACAGTTTCAAAAGTACTCATGTTAATTATGACATCAGATTTTGGTTTAGTAAGATTTTAAAGCTATTTCTGAAGAGAGTAGAAAAATAATCAGAACTGAGAGTATAAGTATGGGATCATTTTTCATGGAAACACACATAAGCAAAACACATACACAAAATATATTTACTGTCCTAATCTTAAATATAATTATGTAATTGTCTTTGGTGCTCATATTCTCACCTAGACACCAGTAATGTTTTAAATTGGTAAATTTGTAGCATCCTCAAAGAGGGAAATTTGTTGCAGAATTGTTGTTTTCCTTTCGATTTTGTTACATTGTTGAGGGAAAAATATTATAATGGTGCATTTTTCCACTTATGAAATAATTATTGTAAAGTATTGTAATAATATTTAATGTAAACATAGGGTCTTGCAGTCTCCAATCCTTTGCCCTGTAAATGATAACTCAAGCTCATTGCTACCTATATGAAACAATTTTTTTTCCTCTTTTTACTTTAAAGATTAAGCCTACATATTAAATTATATATTGTATATAAGGTCACAGAGTTTTCTTGCATTCTTATTACAAATTTGACTGGCTAGTTTTTAACATTTTTTGATAGTATTTTAGTGTTAATAATACACACACACACACACACACACACATATATATATATATATGAAAAATAAATATAAATCCAAATTATATTGTGTTTTAATTGCAATTGCTGTACTTACTGGCCTGCAATCCAACACAACCATTACCGGTACACAGTATCCACATATTACCTACAAATATACAGCATAGCACCTAGGCAGTAATCATAGTAGGTCTCAGCAGAGGAAGATGAAGATTTTGCAATGTACTCTAGAGTATATGGTGCCTAGGGGTGGGCGAATATGAAAATTTCATTTCGAAGCGAATTCGAAGCGAATATGTTGAAATATTCACGAATTCGAATCGAATATCGAATCGAATATCAAGTAAATTGAATTTTTCAACAAATATACGATGCAAAATAATTTACACTGTTAGGAACTTACCTTGAAGGCTAATTATAAATTGGGTAAAAAATGAGAACT
>PNEQ01004899.1:23216-67198 GCA_003012365.1 Medauroidea extradentata | reverse complement strand
GAGATGTTACATCAATGGTTACCAGGTAGGCATCATGGGATGGGATGTTCAGGTTTCTTAGGCGTTCTAGGAAGTGGTTGGTGTCTCGGATGTACGAGGGAAGCAGCTGAACCCAAGGTTGGAGGTGAGCATCCACCAGTGCCGAGATCCTTTCTGTCGGGCTGCCACATCCCGACACAATGGGTCGTCCTGGGGGTGGTTGTTGTTCTTTATGTATCTTGGGTAGTAGGTACAGAACAGGTGCAGTGGGGTTGTCTGGTGTGAGAAGCTGTACAGATTTGTGGGAGAGCCCCTGAAGTGGTCCTTGGGTATTTAGGAAGTGTTGGATTTGATCACGGAATTCGGCTGTTGGGTCCTCTTGCAGTTGTCTGTAAGTGGTGGAATCTTCCAGTTGTTTTTTTGCTTCCAGAATATAATCCTCTTTGTTTAAAATGACTGTAGTACAGCCCTTATCTGCTGGCAGTATCATTATTTCACTGTTGTTCTATAGGTCTTTGATGGCTTTGCATTCAGAGGGTGTGATGTTACTGTTGTTGGGGAGAGAGCTAGCAAAGGCTGGATCTGAGACATTTGTCAGGAGTGATATGAACTGTTCAAGAAGGTGAGAGGGTGGGAGTGGAGGGGGGTCCCAGGTGGAGGGTGGAGAAAACTTTGTTAATGCAGGATTAATGTTATTGTCATAATCATTCATGGTATTGGGCAGGTTATCAAAGAAATGCTTGAGGGGGAGGTTTCGAGTAAAATTCAAGACATCTTTTACAGTAGCAAAATGGTTGAATTTCTTGGATGGAGCAAATGATAGGCCTTTCTCAAGAATATTGTGTTCCGGAGGGGTGAGGTTATGGTTGGACAAGTTGAGTATCTGTGACTTGGGTTGTACTTCTGAAGGTTTCGATTCCATTTTCTGAGGCCACGGAGCAGGCAGTATTGGAGCAGAATGAGCAGGTGTGGGAAGATTGAAGAGTAAGGCTAGACAGGGTTTCTGGCCAATCAGGGGTGGGGGTGGTGCCTGTTTTGTTTGGAGGTCTGTGGGTAGTGGACCAGATTTCAGTGCTTCAGTACAAAGATTGCTGAATTTGGTAAGTTTATGTTGCTGATCAAATGCAGAATTTTTTATTGTGTCAGATAGGATTGAGTTGGCTTGAGGTAGCAAATGCAAGTTCGTGAGGACCAAAAGTTTCAAATTAGAAATCAGCAAGGTGTAGTGCTGGTTGGCAAGTAAAACATATTGGTGGCGTAAAAGGTGATTCTGAACAAAGTGAGCACTCAAAAAAGCCCTGATTAATTTCTATTTTCAACCAGTTTATATCTTTTTGCTGCATGAAAACATAAACATTGCCACATGCTTGTATTTACATAGACTTGTAGAATGTTTACATCTACATTACACTGCTCCGATACATGTTACTATCTATAAAATCCATTCATTAAATGAACGGGTGCTGTATGTACGCTACACACAATAGTAATCTTAGTTATAAATCCCCACAAGTTAACATCTTATAACACTGGTTTCTGTGCATCGACTCTAATTGATACGACACGCACTACTGCCATTACAAATCTCGTAAATGTGTGCGTAGTATATTAATCTGTAATTCAAAGTTGCCACTAAAATCACACACGACACAAGCACTTCAAGAATTCAAGTACCATTCAGCAGTCTGCTACGAACGATGACGACTCAATTAACAAAAACAATAATAATGCATTTTCTTTCTTAATGTGTGAAACAGAAAAAAAAATGCTATTTATAACTCTGTATGTTCAGGCTGGTGATTGTAAAACATAACAGATTACAGATTACTAATGACTTCACATCATTTTGCAATGATATTAAAAAACCATTACTTCTAATATTTTTGAATGTGTTCATCACAAACCCACATTTATTACACAACGGACAAACACACTATCAGTGACTCGAAATGTTTCCAGTTCCAAGCGAGTGAAGTGGCAAAAACTTATCTATGATGCCAACTGTTGGTGTAATTTCGAACTACGTCTGTGGCGCGAGCGTTAGCTGCAATGTGTCAATGACAGTTTTGAAGTTCAGCAAGCGGTTTAATCACATTGTGCTGGAGCTAATTAAGTCAAATTACAGTCAGTAGGTAGGTCAGTAAGATCTGTTCTGGTCCGTTTAACTCGACCAAGGAAGCTTGTTCCCCGTTCCTAAATTGACAAGAAATACCAATGTGGGAAAACTTATGCCCCGAGAGTTGAACACTGTGAACAAGGGCTGACAAAGAATGTACTCTACAACATATGATTTATGGTTAATACTGGCATTTATTACTGGCAAGATTCAAATACATTATAATCACAAGGTTGAAGTTACACAAAATCTCTTAAGCAGCGCAAAAGACATTACATTCATAAACTTCTCGCTCTGAATGCTTGACAAAATACACGCGACGCCCCGTTCGACACACAGACGGCCCAACGCGAGAAAAATCGAAAGAACTCGCAAACTAAACCAACAAAGGGGACCAAGCGACTTACCGACCGAACACATGACGGTGCCTTGCCATGCAACCCGGTTAAATAACACTGAAAAACTAGAACTCACCTAGTCGGACCGTCAGGGCATCGAGCGGAGTCGGCGAAAACCAAGACACGACCAGCCCGGGCGAAGGCAGGCGCAAGAGTGAGGAGCCCCTCCCGGCTGGTCACCTCTCCCAAACTCCGGCAGGAGGGGAAGGGAGGGGAGGCCCAGCCGAGGAGTGCCGAGCGCGTCCGACCAACAAACGAAGGAGCCAGAGGATCTGGCGCCACATTAAAACCGCCTGGTCGTTGCGAGCGGGCCACCGGGCGGAGCAAACCCACATCTATCACTCGGGAGGACTCAATCGGACCGACGGCATGGGAAAGGGGCGAGGCGGAGAGCAATCCCACCCCAGATCACAAACAAATATTTTAAAGTATATGATACACAGAGAGGTCGATTATATTTTATGTTCTTTCACTAATGTTGCATTCAAATAATAAAATTCATGGAACTACTTGCAGTGATTCGCTACCAACCATACAAACAATAATGTAATATGCAGTAATTGTTAGTGATTTTTTTCAAAGGTTAAATCTTCAGTGCTCACTTTATTCTGGATGACCTATAGTTAACTTGCAAATAGTTTCTTTCTTTTATTTCTCTGCAACTGTTCATTGTTTCATGTGTTTGCTAGGACCTTGGTGGTTTGACATGAGTAGAAATATTTACTGTCTGGTTGGAGGGAATTTCTTAGAACCTTGGCCCAGCAGTGCATTACTTAATTTATTCTTACGTTGCTGCTGTTAAACCCACAAATCAATAATCACGCACAGGTAATCATGAGTTTACTGTATTTCAATAACTTGGACGGGTATTTAACAAGTTACAACAACACTGAGGAGAGGACGCTGACCTCAAGTGTTTGTCGACCCATCGCTCCATGATGTAGGAGGAGTCCAGGGTGAAGCTCAACAACCGCTCATTGGCTGTGTGCACGACCTTGAGAGCTGCCGAGTCCAAGGTCACAACTGTAAAAGGCCTTGGCTCGAGAGACACCGTCAGTACTTGAAGGACGCTGCATAGCAACAGAGTTGTTACCAGCCACTGCAACTCGGTAGCTGTAAAATGAAACAGAGTGCTGGTTAACAACATATTTGTTACATGTGAACATGAAGAAATTTCTTTAAGAGAACAGGAGCTTAACAAGTACTATTGTCATTCTTATTCCTGATAGCCATATGTATATTAACATCTAACACTCGAATATGTTTTATAATTCATTCATTCTGATCGTCTGTGTCTCCGAGGCGCCACACTGAAGTAAAAGTCTGACCACTCACCTTCCACCATTTCTAATTTCCACGTGTAGAATCATGGTATACACTGCTGTTGCCGCTGACTGGCGAGTTTTTACGGGTTACTCTCATTTTCCCACGACCATGCATTCCATCATTGCTGTTTTGTGCAGACCAAATGTTTCCTCCATTCAACTAATTTCCCTGGTTGAATTCCTGCTCAGTTTATGCCAGAAAATGATAACCAATTTATAAAACAGCCATAAAAATTAATTTCATTTATGTTAATGATTATCTGTAAAGTTACTGTTAATTTTATTGAACAGGAATTCTTGACCTAAGCTACCTCATTTTAGTCTTGGAATTGAAATTAGGACATTTATCATTGTAAATATATTCAATAAAATTACAGAGGACAGAAAAATTGCAACTTTGTAATCAAGTTTTTGAAACAAAACCAACTTTAAAAATTTTAAGTGATATTTTTAAGAACCATAACTGAAGATTTTCCACTCCCATAAGATAAAAACTAACTGGTGAAATACACAGTAGAGAATTTCATACATCAACGATTATTCATAAACTTCAAAATAAATACCTACCTGTAATACAACAGAGCAGTGCAGACAAATCTGTACTTTTAATTAATGGTGCAAATGTTAACTGACAATTACGTGACTGTTAAACTCAACACACACACACACACACACACAAAAGGCAATCTTAGAAAACAGTTTTTAAGATTTTTTTTGACCAAATATTTAACCAGACGTAAATATTTATACAACGTAATCTCTTGTGCTAGAATCAAAGTTACAAAATTACAGTGTCATGTATACTTTATTAACAACTCGTACAGTACTACCAAAGTCCTTGTTCACAAAGTAGAGAAATACTGTTTTCTACACTATTGATTTTTTTTTCATGTATAATTTTTCTAATTCTCAGAAATCTCAATAAACTATTTTATAACAACTTCAACTATGACTGGATTGATTTACTTGGACATACTCCATTGCGATGGAGTATGTCCAAGTAAATAAATCCAGTCATGCACTCCCATTGCACAGTTCTTTCAAAGATCAACTTCAACTATGCCCCTCTCCTGTCAGTCTGAACTTTCGTTACCCATTTTATGTTATTTAATGCGGCTACTGACAATGTTTAAACCACCTCTAATAGCAAAGTTATTTTTATGAAGAAATGTTTTCAAAAGGGACATAATCAGTAGTTTTTGTCAACTGATTATAAATATGTACGTAATACAGTATGAACATCCTGTGTCAACCACACAAGCAGTGCAACTTGTATAAAATAATTCTATCATATGCTAGCAGTGACACAATCTGGGAATAGATTCACAAGTCAGTCTTATGGTAGTGTGGAGAAGGGGGAAAGGGGGTTGCCCATTAATAATGAATAATAATTTTAACACTAACTTTCTCATATTTTTACTTTTACACTTAACCACGTAAATTATGCTTTTTGTAATTACCTAAATATGAATTAATAAATTTTAAAAATTATTTTACTGTTCAGTACACAATAAAAAATGTTTATAAAAAAAAGGTGTTTGTCACCGTGACACAAGTAGTTTGTGGTGTAGCGTCTGCACAAGCTAACTGCGACCTCATGGTCACTATACAGACAAATACCAGAACTTAAATGGTTGTTGCACTGTTTCTCGGTTTCATAAAAATCTGTGTCTTTTTGCTTTTGCAATTTATATACATATCTAAAATCAGTGGCATATGTTTCGCTGGACCTGTATCGTTGTCACAACTATCAGAAATTTAAAGCTATGCTGATTCTGGTGGTAGGTAGAGCTCTTGGAAAGAGGTGTGTGAAAATCCCCCTTTTCTTCCCTCGTGTATCAGCCAGTGAATGCATCTACCATAGATACACCACTCACTTATCTTGCTAACAACAATGGCTGATGTATACTTAACATATATTTTCTACCTATATCAATATAATTATAGCTCAACCAGTAATACATTAGACATTAGAAACCACTGCAGTTCAGTTACATACACACCCAGAGATTTTAAAAAATCTATAAAATTATACTGTATTTCGTTTGAAGACTTAAACTTTTGTGAATAACTGCATTGCATGCTTTGCAGTGTTAGTTAACTTACCCATTTTGAGGTAAAGTCCTAAGTAAAATACTTTTGAAAACCAAATAACTGCAATAAGTAGTTCGAGATACAGTATGTTATAAAATGACTGTCCTGTACAAGCACTGTGACAAAAAATTATTTAAGTGTTAAGATACGGAGTATCGTTAACAGTTGTGCCGAAGAACTAAACGTGAGATAAGAATGATACTGTAACTGATAAAAAATAAGTGCTACATAAAATTGAGTGTCTGATTTTGGAATGTATTCTGAATAAACTAGTTCACATCTTAAATGCTGCTACGATAAAGGTTGTATTAAGATAACATGTATGTGACATGTGTCCTAGCACAGTGTTCTGATTCCTGGCTGTCATGAAAATTTTCAATATCTAGTTATCTGGCGTATTTAAATATTGCACTTTAGTAATATTTTGGTGTTTATCATACAATGAACTGTGTTCATTGTGTTCTGGATTTTCAGTTGTCAGCAATGCCAGTAATACAGTTACAGTGATGTTCATGAATAACACAGTCTATGCAGAAATAAATGGCTGCAGTGCACTCTGTGTACAGTACACATACGGGTATCTAATAAGTTTTCTTCCTAGCAATGTGTTGCAGACATGAATATTGGGAATTAGGTGTGTAATTATGTTACCAAGTACACCACATGTTTTTTACGTGAAATAACCAACACAAAACTGGCTTCTGATGACTGTCATTCTGGTTGGTTTAAGGGCTTGGTCCTTAGTTTTTTTTCAGACTGGTGCCAATGACTCAAATATTTTTTAACCACAAGCTTTGAAAAAATTTGAGACAATGTGCAGTTACACGATGTACAATACTGTGGATGCATATTTAAAAATAATGTAACATTTGTCAGCAAAAAAATATTTTACTTCAATTTGGCTTATTTTTAAGACAAAGAACTTAGTACTTGTTATATACGGTGGAAGTAGCCAGGTCAGTTCTGAATAATAATCAAAAACTTATGTAGAAATTTTAATACTGACTCTGCCTACGTAACAGCACCACAGACAACCATACATTACCATACATTAACACACACCACCATGCTGCTACATCCAGGACATACAAAAGGTAAAACAGGGACTCTCTTACTTTCCAACCCAGAAACATGGGCCAGCATGAGTTAAAACAGGGACTCATACTTTCACACCCAAAGCACTTCTCTTTTACTGCAAACATGACAATAACAAATGGAAATCTTCGAACATACATTGGAAACACTTATAAAAATGAAACTTAGCAATGTAAAATAAGTCATACACAATAAATTGCAATGTTTTCAACAGTACTTTGGGTGACGAAATCTAAAAAACATTCAGTACACTGCTACAAAAAAAAACTCAGCTACAAATTATAACATATTAATGTCAAAACTGTGGAGATAATTTTGAAATGAGTATTAGGTAACAATAAAAAATTATTTTCGAAATCACTGCAAAACTAAGAAACAAGCACTTATTGTTGCATGATGGCTACAATGGTGAAATGCTGACTTTTCGTTGCATGTAGAGGTGCTTCTGGTGCTTGCACAGTACTGTATCAAGTCACACCACATACCACTCTACACTTGTGAATTCGTATAACAAACAGGTCATTGTTTTTGGTTCCTTGGGTAGAAATTAATGTGGAATATTTATTAATTTAATAAATGTGGAAGTAAGAGTAGATATGGTTGATATTACCTTAGTAAAGTTATGTCTATAGAAGACAAGGACATTCAGCATTGAAACACTTAGCAGAGTAAACTTCTACACACAATTTAAACTATAAGTTACAGCCAACTACAAAATTTGTTTATGCCATCACTTCAACATAGTAAAATATCATCTTACCCTTAACACTTGGTATTTCCCTTGAGAAAACTGAACACGAGATGATGAGCTGAAAAGTTTTATTGGCGGCATAGTTACAGTTATGTTTCACAAAAATTTAACACCCTTGTGTACTCACATGTATAAGAAAACTGAAGATCTAACTAAATTTGTGTTGTCCATAAACTGACTCTCCCTAAAATTTTGGCAGAGAAACATTTAATAGGAGTGAGAGAGTGATAGATTTTAGTCAGCGCTTAACATCGAGGTCTTGAGCGCTGGTGAGTGACATGAGGTATGGAACAGCACCAGAATGAAAGGGTGGGAGAAACTGGAGATCCGCGAGAAAATCCGCCGACCAACAGCATCGTCCGGCATAAACTCCACATGCGAAAATCCGGGGACAGACCCCATCGAGAATCGAACCCGTATCACTTTGGTGGGAGGCGAATGTTCTGACCATTTGGCCACCGCTGCCCCTTATTTAACAGGATTTAAACATTATTGGGAGTGAATTGTCGCGGTTCAAAAGAGTAACTTGGTCAAACTACGCTATAAGGTTACACGCAAGTAACTAATTTAAGTACGAAATTATTAGCATAAACTCATAAAGCTTGTAGCAACATGAGCTCGTGGTCGAAATTTAATGTTATATACTTCAGTTAATCTTTATTTTTATGCAGAGAAATGTGGACACATTTATAATATTTTTTGTGTATTTTGGTTTTGAAGGTGACAGTATTTCGGGGAAGATATTTCATATGTTTATTGGTTTCCACTAATGTACATTTTTAAAAATCAGTTAGGGCATACATAACAAATATACTAGTTATGGTAAGATGGCAGTACAGTATAATTTTTTTGTTTACTTTTAATTTGTTTATACAAGGATATAACATGTAGGATATATTTGGGTAGTTGTGGAAATTTTGTATGTGTCAGAGTATGTCGCAGGACATGTGCAGTATGATGAAATTGGTCGAGAGTCTACATCAGCACGGACGTCTGTGATTGGTTAGCTGGGAGGTAGTTGCATGGCTGTGCGAGTAAGTCTTCATCATCACCAACAAAATATTGTGAAGCTGGCCCGAACAGAAGTGGGTAGGGTACTACCCGTATATTCATGAACTGAATCGGGAGTGACCAACATTCTATGCATGGGCATCACTCAGTCTGAACTTATATCTTTAATGTGACAATGAACATTTTTGGACTTATTTTCTTTACAAAATTTGCAATTTGGCCATTGCTGTGTGCGGATACTAAGGTATCTTTCTTCGAATTGCAGGCTGCACAAGGACTTCGCGTGTAATTTTTTTTTTTAATATCTCCAAAATTCATTTGTCTACTAGTTTTTATATGAGAAATTTTTTCCCCTCGTAACCTTGTATTTATAAAAGTGTTTTGTACCCCAGTCATGTGCTCAGATGGAAAAATAAATATTGAAGAAAGTTCTAGGCCATTCACTAATTACAACAGCAGTTTTGTTTCATAGAAGTTTCCTAAATACCGATAAGATTAGTAGAAGCAAACAAGAAAAAGATTTCAACAATTGCAGCTGAGGTTGGAGGTGATGGATAACAACTTAAACATACATTTAAAAATATTATTTGCAGTAACCCATGGGTCTGTTTAGCTAATCTAAATGAGTTACAGTATTTTAGGTCCCTACATGCATTTAATTTGAGAAATACTCAGAACCCTCTCGATTAACCATGCAGAAAAAATAGGCATACTGTTACAGTGTCCTTACAAAGGCAATGAAATTTTTCCACAGAAAATAGGTAGAAGTCCTGAGAGCGCAGATTAACATCAACCCATTAGTTTGGAAGAATGAACCAAAATAAATTTTAAAAGTCAGAAAAAGTTTGGTGTAGAAGTAAAACCCTCTGCAATAAATACTGAGCTAATAAGAGCAGTAAAATATTTGTAGAGAAAATAACAATCCTTACGTACTGTAGAGTGACCTGACCTTGCCAGCCATGTTTTCCTTCCTTTTTCTTTTCAATTTTGATGTAGTTTGCTCAACCCCAGTGTTAGTCTAACACCGACCACACTGCCGGCTCATGCATAAGAGCCCCCAACTCACTAAGGCAGCAACCAGTCACTTTGGTTTAATTTGATATTGTGCGCAGTGTGAAGTGAAGCCCCACATTTCATAAGTTGCCTGGTCAAAGTGGCGAGCCTGTCCGGCTTTCTGAGTGCAAGTGCATCATTTGTTTGTCGAGATTTCATCATTTTATTAAAATAGTTTCTTTATTCATTATTTAGCTGTAATTTCTAACATCAAGATCTGTGAATGAACTGTAGTCCTGAGAGGCTATGGAATGCCATCCTGAAGCAAGAAGCTATCAATTCTAAAACAAATTCATATTAAACTAATCAATAATTACTGCGGTGGGCTATATAGGGCTAGTGTTAGCTTAATTTTCATAATTATTGATTTATTAAAATCGATCAGTCAATTTTGTCATAGAGAGTTCAGACTAGTCTCATTTTAATCAGCTATGTATTTCATGAATTTTATCTAAGTAACTTGTTGATGTAATTTAAAGGCCTTAGGTTGTATTTCACATTTTCAGTTTTGTGTAAGTTTGATCTTTGTGGATGTGCTCAGGTATATGATAGGTCGATGCCTGAGGAGCATGTGAGGTTGGACAAAGGGCCTTAAATTCTGGGAATCGCCCATTGCTAAGTTTCTGGCGATGGCCCCAATGTATCACTCCACCAGTGACGCCTGTAGTATATTGTATAATTTTATGTCAACATGTTCTTTTTAACGTAATCTAAAAATTAATGTATTAAGTATGCATTGCCAGGAGTTGTACATTCTGAATTGAGAGTTCTGAGCAGCCCGTGTAGAGTATAGTAATTAAAAGACTAATTATTTGAGCTTTTACTATACAGATGTCATGAGTCATTGCCGTTGTTAAAAACCCAGTGTGCCATGTGACGTGTGTAGCGAGGCCTTTGCGGCCACGCTGCATGCTCGGTCTGGATGTGTAGGGGAGGGGAGGAGAGGGGAGTGAGGCCAGCTGGCCTTGGCTTGTCTTGCTCTCAGCTGGCTTGCTGTACGCACGCGATCCATCCTGCTTGCCTGGCGTTAAGCATACTCAGACCACAACAGAGCAGCTTGTATTGTTTATGTGAAAGTCCACTGCAATGATTTAAAAGTGCAGCTGTTGAGTCTGTTTGGTTATTGTACATGAAATGTTGCATTGTGTCGCTGTTACAATATTTTGAGCGATACAGATAAATGTGTATGTTAAAGAACAAATATTTTTAAAAAATGTTACATTTCTGAAAAACTAGAACGCCTATTAGGAACGCGAATTTAGACCCTTCAAAGGGGCTAAAACCTTACTTTTCAAGGTGATGTTACGCATAAAACGACTGAATTAATCGTCGCTTAAAGTTGTAGGTCTACAGCAAAAATCAT
This sequence comes from Medauroidea extradentata, assembly GCA_003012365.1. Lineage (NCBI taxonomy): Eukaryota > Metazoa > Arthropoda > Insecta > Phasmatodea > Phasmatidae > Medauroidea > Medauroidea extradentata. Next base: position 56,013 of record PNEQ01004899.1, on the reverse strand, counting down.
ACAACTATGGCACTGTGGACCAGGATAATACTCTGCACTGCGGATAGAGCCACAGTGGCTCTCGGCACACTGGTCGCAGTCACTCTTTTTTATCACTGTCCAGTTGAGCGAGCGTAATCAAAAACACATACAGACGGCAATAACTGTATTTGCTTCATAGGCCTTTTTATGCCGCAGCACATCCACATGCCTCATGTGCAGAGTGATCAATAATATAGCAGAAGTTATGAAGGTTAAGCCTAGCTCAATTCAGTCGGTTTAACGTGCACTGCTTCATTTTAATGTACATAATATTAGTATTAGCATCCACTGCAATTGATTTGAATGTATTTATGTGTTTAAAAGGTCACTTAACATTTATAATCTAGTTAACCTAGTTAATTGCCAGTCAGAGAATGTTAATTTTGTCTGTTGATTTTTGACCTGCAAACTTTACCAGTATTTATTTTCATGTAAGTTAATATTTCCACATTAATATTATTGTTTTCTTGTACTATAGCCAGACCTAGCATACATGGCCATAGGTATATTTTCTTTGACAGTTTGTTTTCCCGTTGCCATAGCAACAGCGCCTCGTGCGCAAATTTAAACATAGCCTATTACTGATTTGCTGACGGGAATGTACAATTTTTGAACAATAATGACTTCTTGGTGGCTTGGAAAAAACTACGACATAGTGTGGCTTTTTGAATCGGCATGGAAGGAAGTAGGAGGCCTTATTTTTCGGTAATCGAGTCCCGCAAGATAGTTCTGCGAGAGCTTTCTCAATGAAGACAATGACGAGATGTACGACGTGATCGTAGGTGTGCCTAAGGCCCACCATTCAACTAGATCTTCAGGAACTTCACACCGAGATATCATCCCAAATGCCAGGTAAGTTTAGCATCAGTTTGATGGTGATGGCGCAATGTAACTGCCGACGCTAGCTTAATTTTCAACCTGATGTTCGGACTAAAAGAACTACCTAAATTTTGCTCTCGTTAATCCCTGATATTTAAAGGTTCTCGTTGCCATAAATTTCAAGGTTGTATTAAAGTCTAAATTATCTTATGGAAAGGATAGAACATTAATCGGCCTACACTCACTTACACCAACGTCTTTATGTTAATACAATAAAAAAAAGGCTGGCTGCTAGGTTGACAGTAATTTTTTGTTTAAGGTAAACACTGGCAATTTTTCTTGATTTGATTTAATTATCTCTACATAAATTATATTCGCAGTGATCTTTATGCAGTTTAGTGTTCAAACCTACCATTGAAAATACTGTCAAGTAAACACTTTTATTTTTATTTGCCTTGTCTTTGAAAATTCATGTAGGTCTTGGTATATGTCTGGTAGTGTAGAGAATATAATGGTTTTCAGGTTGTGTGCACTGGAAATGCCAGTAACTTGGAGAGTGGTAAGACAGTATCACAGAGAGTTTCCTCACACACTATTTCAACCTATGTGTATATAGTATACTCACCTGCCAGACACTACCCAGTACATTCTACATCGGGTCAGAATAAAAAAGATGAGATAATGCTGGATTGTATTCTTTTTTTGCTTCGATTACGGACTGATTTACCTTAATTTTTCTACCCAAATTTTTCACGGTTCCTAAAAAGAGTTGTAAAGATGGGATTGTTGTAATAAAGGGTGCCGTAACAACGGGGTTTTACTGTAATCTCCTAGCAGCCTTTTACTACCAATAATATTATTTGATTTTTTTATTTATTACTGTGGAAATTCTCTTTAAGAAACAGTTACTTGAGCACTAAGACAAAATTAATGCTACAAATGTATACGTGTGTGTGTTATGTACGGTATATATATGTTTTTTATGTTTTTCAATAATCATTTGATTTTTTGATGTATTTCAGTTGAAAAATTTATATAATTGTTAATTTTGAGGTGGATAGGTGTTTTTTAAAGATGCTATGTTAAATGTTTTTTATGTTATAATTACGGTAATGTAAAAAATTTGAGCTTTGCTGACAAAATAATCCTTTTACCCTTTTTTCTATCATATATTAAAGATACTTCAATGGTAAAGGTAGAAATAAAACAACTATGGTATTTAATTCTACTAATGAAGACTAGTTTAATGTCTAAAACAGTTTTGACTACAGCCTGACATTTAAGTGTTTATTATAAACAGCTCCCTGGCAGTAGCTTATGCTCTACTTTGCCTTGCAGGCAGTGACCTTGATATCCTCCAATACGAAGAAGGCCAATGAGAAGGCAGGCAGTTTCAAGGAAGAGCCTGACACTGTAACAGGCTCTAGTGATGGCAGGGCGTAGTTTGAACCTAGAGTGAGATGCTTTCCATTCAGCAGCACTGTCCTGGAATAATAAATATATTATTTAATTGCTTAATTATTCCCGTGGAATCAGACATGAGCTAATATGACACCAGAATATGGAGAACCAGTCAGTGTTATTCAAAACATAAGTTAATGTTAGAAAAACATAAAATCTAACAAAAAATAAAACATACAAAAACAATAAACTTATTACTATATCATTAATGTATAAAATGGAGTTTTTACTAAAAACAATTCAAACATTTCTACTGATGGTTAGGGATTTTAATCATTTAAACAATTTCAAAATTTCCTTAAAATTGTTACCACTAAATTTACAATATAATTTTTTTTTATATCACATGAAAGCTTATTATACAATTTAACAGCACTGTATTTTTTTAAATTTTTGGCAAAACAATAATAAATTCGCTGGATACCTACAGTAAATTATTCTTTTTTATTGCATAGAAAAAAACAAAATTTTTCATAGAGAAAATAATTTATTATATGTATTAATAAAGGGAACAGAAGCTGCTGATAACTGAAAATCACAGACATTCAAACCACCGCCCGGAAATGTTTCAAGGTTTGGTCAACTCATTTTAAACATTCAGAATCATAATTAACATATATTATGGGATTTAAATTTTAAGTGTCAACATGCGACCTGTTTTGCAATGTATAATTCATTTTGTGTCATTTTCTACAGTTAACGTAACAATTCATTTAAAAAACCATTTCTGGAATGGTAGAGAACAGTCACGTGTGTGGCACCGGAAGTGAACGCCCCGGCGATAGGTCATGAGACATCAGCGGCCATGTTCGTCCGCGCAGTTCGTCGCAGGCTTCTGGCGAGGTAAGATGCTGTCCGTGTATGCTCCATCGTTGTTTCGCAAAGTTCATTCAAAAACATTGTCATCATTTAATGATGTCTTTTCTATGCTTATTCATGAAGTAAGAGGTCGTCTAGGGTTCCTTTATGGTAATATTAAAAATTATTTAGCCCACAATGCTGCTAACTTCAGGCTGAGATTATATTAATACTACCCAAGATTTGGTAGGCAATCTCTAAGCAATTATTACACACCCGTAATCTTGCCTCAGCAGGATGTTATCATATTAACGTTTAAAGTAGACATTCAAAAACACTACTGCTATGTCTTCTTGATTGTTAACATTACCATAAGCCAGTAATATAACAGACAGAGGTACAAGTACTTACAGATAATACTTGTAAACAAGTACACACACACAAAGGGATGACACACATTTTTCCATGGAAGCGAGGTCGCGATGTTTTGCACGTATTCAACTGGCTTCCTCGGGCGGCAAGACATGGCAGGGTTACATTGTAACAGTAGAGAGGACTTTGTGACACTCAAAATTATTATTAATGTATTTTGAGTAAGACATAAGGAACACAATTTATGTACATAAAACAATACATTTAATTCATCTGTATAAGTTATGTTGATTCTTTACTACAAGGCCCAAAATAAACATTTTGAGTGAAACATTGTCCCCCCTCCCTCAGCTGTTACAAAGTAACCCCTACTTCACGAAAAGTACTTATCAGTACATAAATGGTACATCAGTTAATGCTTCAAAAGAGACTACTGAAACTTGCAAGAATCTGGAAAGTCATGATAGAAAAACCAAAAATGAGCAATCATGTAAAAAGGTAGGACCCTAATTTTATGAGGCCTCCCAGGGCTCGAGAATGACCTCACAAAATCACTACCTCATAAAATCCAGTACTGGTATAATCTTGGTTAGGCCTCACAGTGCCCGAGACTTACCTAGTAAAATCGCTACCTCACATAATCCAGTACTTGCAAAATCGAGGTTAAGCCTGAAGATGCCCTACCGTTATTTCATAAAATCGCTACCTTATAAAATCCAATACATGCAAAATCATGGTTAGAGAGTTATTTAGTAATATGCTACCTCATAAAATCCAGTGCTTTTAAAATTGGGGGTAAACCTCACGGTGCCCGAGAATGACCTAGTAAAAACCAGTACTCGTAAAATAGGGGTTAGGCCTTACAGTGACCGTGAATGACCTCGTAAAATCGCTACCTCATAAAATCCAGTATTCGGAAAAGGGGTTAGGCCTTACAATAACCGAGAATGACCTCGTAAAATAGAAGTTAGCCTCACTGTGCCCAAGAGCTATACATAAAACTGTTACCTCATAAAATCCAGCGCTCACAAAATCGGGGTTAGATTACTTGGTGCCCGAGAAAAAACTAGTAAAATTGGTACCTCATAAAATACAATACTCGTAAAATTAGTGTTGGTCCTCTTGGTGCCTGAGAACTGTAAAAATCATTACTACGTAAAATTCAGTACTTATTATAATTGAGGTTCTATTGTGTGTTGCAAGTAGTATGCATGTTTACTGAACTGTTTATCATGATGAAATTTTGTTACTTCAAGTTGATACAAGAGACTCCACTTAAGAAATGTACCACATTGGAAAATCTTTGCTCAGGAAGATTATCTTTTATACTGTACCATGCTGTGCGCAATCACAGTAAGGTAATGTTATAAATTCTTCTAACTGTAACAATCAAAAACTACTTACTGAGACAACAGACCATGTTCTCCAGTGAGGATGTAGGCAGCCACTTTGCCCTTCTCTAGTGCAGCATCACTGCCCTTCAGCTGTACATCAGCAGTCTGAGAGTTGAGGTTCATACCAAAGAGGACCACAGATCCTGGAGATGTCTTAGAGCAGTGAGCATACAGTCTCACAGAACCAGTAGGTACGGTAGTGTTCAACACTCCGACACCAACCAGCTTCTTGTACAACACTGACAACCACCAATCCTGTAGAGAAATATACACATGTCTCATGGCTGTTACGCAACAGACAGTCTTCAATGTGTACAAAATATATTTATTCTATATTGTAATGTTTCGAGAATGTACATATTCTTCATGCTGTTGAGCAGAACAATCATACAGCCACAGGATCACCAAAGATAAGGAAAAATATTTTATAATTAGTTAAAATCAAATAATTACAATTTAAAAAAATAGAGGGTTGCACAACTACTTACAGGTGGTGCTTGCTGATAGAAAACACATACACACAGACGGACCAACACATTTCTCCGCAGAAGTGCGGTCACAACGTTTCGCCGACTACATTGGCTTCATCAGGTGACGAGTGGAGACGCACATTCAAATAAGTTATAGAATGTGCACCATTATCTAATCAATGAATTTTACATCCACAAGTTGTGTGTTGCTCCCAATTAATAAGTTCCATCACGTAGTTCACTTATACTAACTACAGTGTTTTCCTCTAATTGGAGATTGGGTCTTCTCTCTTCTGTCCTATAGCAGGTTTACAAAGTATTGTAAAGTTTGCACTTGATGAAGTATGAGCACTACAATTACTAAAGTTTTTTTTTCTTTGTGACTCACAAATTGCCAAGGATACGGAATAACAAACTGTGGAGTCTGGGGTATATTGTGACCAACAAAAGTGCATTACATAATAATAGATGGAACAAATTAATAGTTAATTGTAAGCAACACATAATTTGTAAACGTACAGTCATTTTTAGATGAGGGTTAACAGTCATTTATGGAATTAAATTTGATTGATTAATTTCACTGTTTGAGGCTTTCCAGGTTAGATCACTTTATCTGTATGCAATCATAAAAACAAAACAACTGAGAAATGTTTTTGTTTGAATCTTTTACTGGAAGAACACAAATGATGTCCAAAATAACAAACATACATGTAGCCTGCTTTGATAAATTATTCTACTTACTGGGTTTGGATCCAAGTTGTCAATGTTCAGGAGGCCGTATTTGTTGCCATATAAGTTCTGCCTACAAACTACATCCACCTTGAGTTTTGCCGCAAGAGCAAGTTTGTCCAACCACATGAATCCATCCACGAATCTGTCCGTAATGTTAGTCGCTCCGCCCTCGAATGCAGAACTTGTCTCTGCTGAATAACAATAGGTATGTAACCATAGTCTCCATAGTAAAGGCACAGTATATTAAATTATGAAAGATTGGACAGCACTGATAAAAAATATAATCCGTCATTAAAACAGCCTGTACTGAACTGAAGTAATGAAAGTCCTCCATCAATTAAATAAATTATTAACTACTATATTCACAAAAAAAAAAAACAGTTCTCCAATCATATAACTTCTATGTTAAGGAAATATGACAGTTGGGATACAACTTTTGACAGCGCCGTCACGAACAACATGAACAGTTAATACTTTATAACTTACACAGAATAAAACAACACAAGAGTTAATCATACAAGTACTCACACAGCCAGAATGGTGCTTTAGTTTTTGAGCTGGTAATGAGAGCCTCCATCGCGGTGACGTACCAGAAAAGCGAGTTAAGAATTGTGGCGTTGTAAAAGTCTGGCAGTTTTGCTGAGTATCCTGGTAAGTAATAACTGTAAGAACAACAGAATGTTATGTCACAGTTATATTGCACATTGAGCATGCTAATGTGAACATTTTTGGGCAACCACATTCAAACATGTACATTTAAATTAATTCCAAAGTAAACATGTGTCATGATTACAAGATAAATTATTTTTGCATTGCTTCCACAACTCCAAAATGCAGCAGAGGAATGGCTGAAATGCAAGTTTGTACATTAATATTTGTTTCTCTTCATTTAGGAATAATAACCATTATACAAAGAATTGTGAATTGTTTTGCTATTAATGTTTGTCTTTAATTTTACTGGCAAAGATGAAAGTGCTTGGGCAAATAAACCTCACACATAAATTTTTTTTATTCATACAAGTATTTTGAAATTTAGTTAGAGCATAATTAATATAGTTATGGCCAGATGGCCGGAAGGGACGGTAATGTAGCACTGCTAGCTTATTTTTATTTTTATTTAAACGAGGACATCAAATTTATGTGATACTTGATGAAGATTGGCAACTTGTTTGTGTGTTGTCAGAACAAAGTACATAAGGCATGCTGTATGAGAAATAGAGGCTTGTGATTAGCTGGGGAGGTAACTGCACATTTAGTTTCAGGGTCAAGCGATCTAACCTCCACACTTTCTTTGAGAGAATATGCCGACTATACAGAGAACATATTTGTGCAGGGCTGTGGCCCATATTACAATGATTAAATAAAAGAGAGTGAAAAATTTACATTGTGCTGGCAACACCCTGGCATCAACACTTTTCTTTTTTATATTTTGAAATCTTTTAAACCTTATATTTTTCTCAAAAAATTTTGTTTCCCCTCATGCATGTATGCCATTTGGGTGCTGCATGCCGAGGTAGCCCACTTCGTAAGTTTTTCTCTGGAACACCATTGTGCATCCATATTTTTCAACAAGACTTTTTCTTTGTAAATGTAACTGACACCGGAGGAATAGTAGTGTTTTTCTGTATAAGAGTAAACTATACATCAGTATGTTTAACAGACCAATCAAACCAAATTATAGAAGACACGATGATCTGATGACTAAATCAGTTTGATTGGAAATGTGATGACTGTGCTAACTTCAGATCCTGTGCAACAATGTAAGAACTTGAACATTATCAAAATTAAGTATTTCATTGTGGCAGGCAGTCACAGCCGTAAGTCACCTTTGTTAAGTTATTTACAAAAATGTGGATGCTTTAACAAAGGAAAAAAAAAAAAAATCCTGCACATGACCATTGCTGTCTTTGTTTTTACATTTTGTATAAATAATGGGCCAATTGTAAAATTTAACTAAAAAATGTACTGTACATTTTGTCCAGAAAGAATTAATTAACAACTACTATTCCACATCTGATAAAAAAATTCTTGTAACTGAGTGTACGGTATAGTTGCTGGAGGTATTTTAGCCAGCTATTCTAGTTATGTAGTTATATAGTTGAGACAAATGTCAATATAAGTTAAGTAGTACAGTAGTCAACATAATGTTTCACTGGATCAGACAAGTGTTTCTACGAACAGCACCGGGACAGAGGAGAGGTACTCACTGGTGGGCGGAGATGACGCTGAGAGTGTTGTTCTGGAACTTCAGGAAATCTTCCAGGTATGATTCGGAGTTGAAGACGTCTGGTCCAATGAGGAGGCTGCTCTTGTACCTGGGATATGAGTTGAGTAGCGACCTGAGGGTGGCAAAGTCTGTAGCCAGCTGACTGGTCGTCACGTACTTGTGGTACAAGTCATTGAACAGATCGGGCTCTGTGAACAAGGTGGCATGGTGGTGCTACTGAAATTAATGGAACATATACAGCATTCAAGCAAAAATCTGGATGCAATATTCAAGTAACGCTATCTTTATGGGATTGAAAACTTCTTTGTTTTAATGAACTCAGTTTTAAAGATATTCACTGTAGTCGAAGAACTGAACAAAAGAACATTTGGTAAGCTCTGGTGGAGTGCCACGTGTTCCAATTACTGCAGTTCATGTTAGGAGCAGATGGATTTTCTTTTTCTGATTGTGAGTGGAACTGGACTATCTGACATTGAATTTAAATACAATATGACAGCAACCTACGGTTATGTAAAAAGTACAAAATTGACTGCCACGCTGCAAATTTTTCAATCATCAAAAGTTTGGCAGCTAAATACTACAAAACAGTTAAAATAATGTACTGACTTTGACTGGCTATTTTACTTTTCCCATCGTGCGGAAATAGTCAGCCATATGTGTCCTTTGTGGTGATCATTACAAGAATAAAAAAAAATTTCCTTGTTGATTCAAACAAGGTCTTTAGTACACCTTCTACAAAAAAAGGAAGCGAAAATCTTCATCCTGCAAAATACCTGAAGTCGCATCTTGTGACCCATAAAAAGCATTGCCTAACTCCACCCACGGTGATTAGCCACTTAATCGCAAACACACACATAGTCACTCTCTCTCTCTGGCTCTTGTGATTAAGTGCCTATAAATTCAATTAACCTCGGTGACTTTGTGTCCATGTCTATCACCCATGTAGTATCACTGTCTTGGGCGCTCACAAGCAAATGCCATCGCAAATCAAACTCACTGTTAAATCTCAACTCTGTTTTCTGTACGTGACTGTGCTCCTTGGGATTTCACGAGAGAGTATTCAAATTAATCAACTCTGTAGTATTGCAACTATTGCATTAGCGGCCCTTCTTTTCAGAGTTCTCCAAGCAAATAACTATTCCTATCAAACGCTGGAGAGAAGCTGAGCACTGCGGGTGATATCAAATAATTTTGCTTTGGGCCTGAGTGGCGAGTGAGTGATAAGCAAAATGTATGTGAGTAAAGTACAACTAACGCCGCCACTCGGGCTGCCAGGTGCGCACATTCAACATTGCATTGCTTCCTTGCTGATCCTGTCTGCACCATCCACACTTACCACGCGCACCTAGCACACTACGTAACGAAGCTTATACTGTGGCTGACAACACGGGACTAGCTGCTCTTGTACGCAGCAAGTGGCGCCCTAGTAGTTCGTGCGGCAAACTGCACATGGCACACTGGAAAACACAAATTTTAAGCATTTCATATTTATATATTTGAAAAGTTTTTTCTTAACTTTCCAACTGTGGTTGGTGAAAGCCGTGGAAGCAAAGTCCGCGAATAAGGCGGACTGACTGATTACACGTAGTATAATGAATCATTTACCTCGAGCACAACCATTGCCAACTGTGTCTTCAATATATAATGTTGAATGTTAATTAAAATTAAATAAAATATTCAATCACTGGGCACACAGACGTTGTAAAATAGCACGTAACGATAAAATTATTGAATGTTCACTCCCATATAATTTATTTCTGTATGGCCATACTAGCTTTTTCGGACTGTCCGCACTGAAAAGTTTAAAGACCAAGAATTTCCCCATGGTAATTGAGAGTTATTTTATCAGTATAAAACTAATATAATTAATTTTATGAATGCATCATTCTGAAGTAAATAACATCTCAATATCTCAACTGGTTATGCAGATATCACAGGGAAACAGAAAACTAATTTTACACCTTTTCACCCCTTTACTGATCAAATTTCGAAAAATTGTACCAACACATGTTAAAATTTGTATAAATATCTAATTGAGGTGAAAATCATGATAATAACCCATTGTGTCAATCGTTAATTGGCAATTCATTTCAAAACATATTTCATCCCTTCACAACCCTGAGAGTTTGATTTTAGAAAAGTTCTGAAATATATTTATGGGAATTTATGTATCATAATAAAAAAGCGAATAGCAACTCCATGTATTGACAAGTTCAATAGCAATCATGGATTTATTTAAAACACATTCCTTGTCTTTTCACCCCATTAGGGTTCAAATTTCAAAAAAACTTTACAGAGAGTTAATGTTTATTGTATGTACTTCGTATTCAATTGGAAGGCGTGACAATAACTTGTTGCATTTGAGATATATAGAAAATTTATACAAAACCCCTTTCATCCTGTTTCATTGCTTTTCACCTCTTTAGGTGTTAAATTTCAAAAAATAAGAAAACTACATTTCAGGTATTTAAGTAAATAAATTGATCTCAAATAAAATATTTTTTACTCTTTTTAACATCTTTAGAGTTGAATTTGGAAAAGTAGAAGTAAAATGTAAAATGTACTTCCGGTTTTTACGTAAACATAATTCTGAAGCAAACAGCACTTCAATATCTCAACTGGTTCCATAAATATATAAGAATAATCGAAAACACATTTCACATCTTTTCACAACCTTAATTAAAGAATTTGGAAACTTCTTGAAGTCCCATATTAGGCATTTGCACATGTATCTATTTGAAGTTAAAATCACAACGATAGCCTATTGGGGTACAGCAGTATAGATGATTAATAAAAAACACATGAAAAAACACATGTTCCCCATTTTACTCATCATTTTTCAATGAAGAGCAACTCTGTATCCCGAAGGATTCAATAGATATAGATAATTAATTGAAAACACATATATAGGGATTTGGGAGCTGTGGGCGATAAAGCTGATAATTTCTTGCTTACAACTGCCTCATCATCTCTACATGCAAGGCGCTCGACTAACATCACATCTTCCATTCCATTTGAGGACAACAATTAATTAATGGCCACATGTCAACAGCCTAATAACATAATGTTAACATAACCTCTGGATTTAAGAAATATAATGATGTATCAACAATTTTATATATAAATTATTTTGCTGGCCAAATAACAAGCAATGAAAGACCAAAGAGAATATCACATAGATGTCCCTCCTCAGTGCTGTTGGTATCGAAATAAGTTTACTTATGGTCACATGACGTTACCACATACCCCCCCCCCCCTAGGCATCAGTGTCAATTAGTCGCCTGGGGAACTGCACCACGTGTCCTGAGCGGGTGAATTGTTGTGCTGTGGTGGTTGGATCATCGTGTTCAAGAGCCTGTGTGTCATCTTGTACTGGGACTGAAGGTACAGTAGGAGCAGGTACCATATAGCTTATAACTACAGTCCCGTGAAAATAGCATTTTGATATTTTTACTCATTACCAAACTTTCACTTTAAACAAACATCTCATCCTGAATTTTTGCATGCAAATTTGTGTCATCTTGTAAAAAAATTACTATCATTTTTCATTACAATGTAATGTGCACGATGTTTCTCAGGATATCCAAGTTGGTAATGTTTGGAAACATATTTATAAATTGATTCTGAATGAGTGGCTCATCTCAACAATTTCTTCACATCACCTGTGTAATTTTTTGCCCATTCAGAAATAGACACTTTTAGTCGTGACATCTCAATTGCAGTGAAAATTACCATCCAAGGGTGGGTGGTTGTGTGCGCATATGTGTGCACGTGTGTGAGTGAGTGAGTGAGAGAGAGAGAGGAAGAAATGGAGACAATGCTATCTTATCTCTTAGGCAACATTTTCAACTGAAGTGCGTGGGTGTGTGAGACACTTATGACGCACAGCGGGCGGAAATTGTTATTAGTGAAAATACTGTAATTGTCCATCGTTGTTCAGGCAGAAAACGCAGTTCTTGATCCAAATTGCCATGTTATCTTGAGCTCAGCGGAAGCAGTTTGGGACTGCTTGATAGCAGCGTGTCTGGAGTCAGTGCCGTAGCCCATACAATCTTACAAACTCCCACTGCAACAAACGTTCACAGCATGGGCTTCGTTAGGGTGTCCCCTCCCCTCGCCCTGAGAGGTGGAGGAAAAGGAGAACAAGGGAAGGGGAGGGGCCAAGTCCCTTCCAAAAATTTGCATTTTTTATTTGTATTTGTTCTGCTGTTTTTTTTTTGTAATATTTCCTGCAAAATATAATTTTATATGTAATATTCCTAATTTATGTGCTATGTAACAATTATTAAAATTTGGTTTTGTGTTAACCTGATTCACAGCCATCAAATCATGGGGTAATTTAATGATGTGCAAAAAAATACAAATTGTATAAATACTATGTTCCCCTCCACCTTCAAAAAATAACCTACTGCCTTTGATTTTTAAAGGTCTCTGTGTGTGTACACATATGTGCACACACAAATGTGCATACACACACATGCACATACACACATACATGAAAAAAATAATTGCTGTACATATTTTCATAAAAGTTTCATACTGCGAGGCAATGTGGCAGAAGGTAAAAAAAAAAGAATACTGTAGTTACAAAACAGTTTCAAGTAGATGGGCAAAATAATGATAAGATATCAACGTCCACATAAACAAGAATCTAAAGAGTAGTTGAAGAAGTAGGTTACGTAGATTGATGCTACTTATCTGGAAGATAAAACTTTATCTAAGAACACTATGTGACGTGCAGAATACATTGGCCTGACTATTAACACATTTAGACACGAGATGAATTACCAAACAAAGTCAAGGCCAGTTCCAACATAAATTCACAATATACACCAGTTACTATGCATGCAGCCTCCCATAACCTAACTTTTGACATATTAAATACCAGAGTAGTGAATGTTTTAACACCCTCAGACAAAAATGACAAATAGAGGCACTGGGGACTAGCACATCACAACAACCACCACGCCTCAACATGAGATAACTATCTCTAAATATTTTCAAATTTTTCGTAGCACCCTAGTTCACTCTTCGGCCTATAGGTGTACTGGTTATGGACACAGTATACCATGATGTAGTTCGCTGCCATTCCCTACCCAAGGAAGCTGGTCCAGCCAGTGAAATGTTGGGATCACACAACTACGTGGAAAAAAAGCTGTAGTCAAACTGTATGTTAAGGGTGTTTACATGCATGTTCAATTCTGTACGTACTTTGTACTGTACTGTTTGAATTTTAAAACAATTTTAAAAATTAAAGTTTGCTGAATGCTACTTATTGAAAATTAGCACTTTTCAAAATCTTGTACAGTTCGTCTTTTCAGTCGAAATGCATCCTTAAAGCGAACATATTTATGTACCTAGACCACTGCGAGCGAATTATGCTGATTTACAGTAAAAGGACTACAATAAATAGAAATATCAGTATTAGCTGTTAACAAACATATAACATAAAAAAAATTCTGGAGACTTTTTATTTAAAGTTCTTGCAACCACCTGTTAAAAAACATTATTATCAACTGCAGAAAGTTACATCTCTCGAGGTTTGTATTAAAGAAGCTTTACTGTATCTCCGAACTCATCCATTAACTTTATACCATGATGCTGTTATCCAGAAACCTTTTGATTTAAAAAAACATTTTATCAGTAACACGTTCCACATTCCAGGAATTAAAAATCAGGAGATAGTTAACAATTCCCCCCCTTCCCCTTTCCGAAAGACATGGCAATATATTCCATGTTAATCCCACTTCTGTCATTTTCTGTAATTACAAAATTAAGTTTATTGTAACCTTGGAAACAAGAAGTGTTTCTTCGTGTTTTTTTGTTCAAACAAGTTTCATGTGCCACTGTGCTTACAGAAAAAACATATCTGCACATGCAAAAGGAAGCATACGTGGTACCCTTCATTGACACTTATAAACACAGATATTCCACAGAAAATGAGATTTTATACACTCAATCACATTTATTCAACACTTAGAATGCACAATTTACCCAAAAGGCTGCAACTGATTAAATATGCCATCATGAATGTAAACATGGCTACAAAAAACACTGTCACTGAAACATCAAGGAATTTGATTAATCAAATGTACTTTGTAGGCACATTTGATAAACTGAAGCTTCGGATAACCAATTTAACTTACTTGCTTGATCAATATTCATAAAAAAAACCAAATAAAAAGTTATGATTGGTCCTGCAAGAAGAGGGCAGGAGGTGACCCAGAACATAAGGAGCCTCCTGCCAACACCAGGAGGTTTCTATGCCCTCTCAATTTAATGCAAACATACTTTACGACGTCTTACCATTGCCCAGTTGGAAGGAGAGATCATAGCCTTGTTTGTCAGAAAAGTCTAACAGCTGCTTGGCATTGGAAGGATCCCAGGAGGCTCCGTTCCTATGGAGCGCATTGAGGGAGAACACCAGTTTGAGGTCAGCTTTTGCAACAAACTCATTTATCAGCTTCCACTCTTCCCCTGCAAAAAAAAAAAAAAAAACCTCTCTTGAAAGCTTCCTACCATAGAAATTAATTAATTGCTTTACCAACTTATAAAATACCACAAAAGTGGTTAGTACAAAACAGCGAATTTGTCTGAAATACAGTATTTACTCGTGTATAGTGTACCCTCTTATTCCAAAACAACTGATAAAAATTCAGGGGTGCGCACTATACACAGAAAATAGAAAAAAAAAAAAATGTGGATAAAAGGGGGAGGGGGGAGAAGGCAGAGTTGTAGTTGTAAACTGGCGGGTGTCAAGAGTGGGAGGTAGAGAGAGAATGATCTCACCGCCCGGTTCCTCCATCATTACTACTCCTCCATTTCTTTTTCTCTAATCCCTCCACCACTCTTATCTGCTGTAACTCGCTGCTAAAACCCTAATATTTTAATTTTTGTTGGACGTGGCAGGAAAGTTCATGGGTGGCGGGCGGAGGAAGCTATATGAGAAGTTAATTTTGACGTCTTGTGATAACCATCTTTCCATGGGAAAATTAAGGAAGAAAACGGGTGACATTGTTCTTCCCCCCCTCCCTTCTTGGGAGAGGCACTACAGGGTGGTGGGTGGGGTCGCACAGCCCTCTGTTTGTAGTTACCCCCTGCCATATTCCTGAGCCTTGCTTTCTCCTCAGCTCTGGCTGAACAGTAAATAAAAAAACAAGCTTGCTCTACTGTCACGACACATTATCTTGTTGTTGGAAGTGGGCAGGGGGACATGCTGGAAGCTGTGGACACACAGGACAGTAAAATAGGGGAGGGGGAATTGTTGTCCAGGCGCACACACATACGTGAGCTGGCTGCAGGCAGGCTGCAAGCGACCTTGGCACGCTATTTACAGATAGCTGCAGACATGGGAGAAGCAAGCCACACCCTCGGTTCTACATCATCCTCCCCGCCCGTCTCTCTCTAGCCAGTGTGAGTCATCTTTCCTCTCTCTTTTCTTTGTTAGCCATGGTTCTTTCTCTCCTCCCCTCTGGCCTATCCATCGTAGCCTCCCTCCCGCTGCTTCACAGTCTCTTATTACAATGATTTTTTATACATGCTAGCGAAGAACTTAAATATTTTCTCTGGAAATTGTTGCAAGAATAGTGGTGTCCACTATACACGAGGGCGCACTATAAACGAGTATATAGGGTAAATAACTGAAATTATTTGATACACATTTGATTTAAGAAGACAATTAAATTTTGCATAGAAAATGCTATTATTTAATGTAATCTCTGATAATTTGGTCAAAAATATTGATATATTTCCATGGGAATAGAATATTTGAAATGGATAATAATTTACACTATCAACAAAAGTTTTTATAAACACCAGATAAACGATCACACATGTCACAATTAAGTTTCATGTTTTATACACTTATTATTTTTATGTCACGTCAGAGTGGTACCTCCACCACTGTTTGCACTTTTATGTTATTGTACTTTATCATGAGCATCCTTGGGACTAGAAAATACCAGTGGTTTAACACTTTTTTTTATTATTACAGTACCTATATTACTGTGAAACATCAATCCTGGAAGACGTAAATGAGATGACACTGTTAATGTTTAGTTCCACAACCTACTGTAAAAAAATGCATTGAAACATAATCTAATGGATTTCTCAATCTCTGTACTAATATTCTTCATTCAAAATACTTGCAACATTATAATGAAATACAAAATTATTTAATTAATATAAAATGAAAATAAAATACATTGAACATCGAATACATAACATAAGCACGGGTGACTTTGGGAAAATTTTATGTTATTTTTATTTTTCATAACTGTCAACTATGAGTAAATAATAATTAAATGTCATGTAGATATTAACTATTCAGAATTTATGGTAAGGAAATTTCCTTTATTCATGGCTACAATATATGTGAAATATTGTTTTTGTAATGTCCCACAGTCACCCCATGTGTCCAAAGTCACCCCTCTTATGATAGTTGAAAAATATTAAGTTAAACAATAATTGACAAGTCAAGTTGGGTAGACTGAATATTACTTTGAACTGCAAAGAAAATAAGGAATCATGCAAAATCTTGACTCAATGTACCAAATGTGCTTGCAGAAATGCTAAGCTAATTGTAGGCATCTCCATAATTACTGAAGACTGAGAATATCTTCTCTTCCATCTTGGTACTGATGAAATGAGTGATGCCACGTGAACATCACCATCGTCTTGGTCTCCTCATCATATTAAGTTGGCCGTCTAGTGTACGTCTGGTGCATATGAGTTTTGAAGCAGTAAGGACGACACATCAAGTCATAGAACTTGTGTGCAGTCTTCTCGCAGACGACTTGTCTTATCATTTTATGACATAATATTAGACACAAAGGTGTATTGTACATGCCTATACTTTCAAAAAGATTCTATACCAAGATTTTCATACCTAAAAGAGACTGTAACTACACCAAATTTACCATTTTTCAGCAAGGTAAAAAAAAAACTTTATTGATAAACAAAGAATTTTAATTGATGTATACAAGCATATGTTCTTTGAATTATGTTCATAAACAGGCTTATTTTATACATGCTGATCAATTTTCTAATAAACTTGTAACTTACAAAACTTTGCACACCACTCAATTGTTGAGACAGGCGACCACCTTAACAAGATGTCAAGGCACAGTCAACTTGTGAACCCTTGGAAGATTCACCTCACAACGGACCAAACACAAATATAAGGGCTTGACCTACCAGACATGTAGAATGTTGTCAGATCACGAGGGGAGCTTTCTTCATGTTGTGCGTCGCCCAATGAAGAACTTTCTCTGAACAGCATCGCATCACTTTCAGTCCCTCCAACCCTCAAGTATGCCGGTGCCAGATGTGAGGTTAGTTTTAGAAATTTCTCATCCCTGTCAACAAAAACAAACAAATTTTCATGTGGCAGTTCTTAATATTATAACCATGTTAAATATTTCAATGTACAATATATGGCAACTGTAGGAATAAATAATTTCTTTTAACCAACATGTACAAACTGTGATTGTGATTTATTTAATTCGTAAATTTTTGTGATTATTCATCAAATATTAAATACAGTAGATGTCCAGAATGCTAGAACCTGTTATACAGTGGATTTTGTTACACCAGGAGGTGCGTTAGTCACAATGTAGGTCAGAATTATTATCAGCTTCAAAAATTATACACTTACACATATTTGTGTATGACTGTTTGAACTTGCATTTTTGGTTCAACTACAGAAGAACTCTGTTATAATGTTCCCACTTGTAATGTTTTCCTGGTTATAAGGTAATCTTTATTAGGTTCCTACAGCTGCTTTGTAATAGAAGCTTAGAACTTACCCTCTTATAATGTTTCCCATTTATAAAGTAGAAATTTTTAGGATCCCTTCAAAAATGTTAGAACAACTTTCTACTATGTATTTTTAATTTGTGCATGTGGATGCTCGTGACCCATGAGGCCTTGGGGCTTTCGCCTGCCACCCCTTGCCCACTTTAATGTTACAAACTTTTCTAATTATTTTCTTTTCAATTTACTGTACATCCTTATTTGAGAATACTGAATTAGCTGAAAAACGTGCATCTTAGTAGTGTCTTCTTATTGTATTTAATGACAACACTTGAGAGAGGAAACTGCAACAACATGATTACTCTTACCAATACCTAACAATAACTCTCATTCAACCTGCCCTTCTTAAGGTCGTTCAAGTGGCGAAATGTATAATTTTATATAATGACATATTGTTAGATTTGTACACATTACTTGTGACTACATTTTCCACTCGTGAATTTTTTTAGCTCTCATAGTCTTCCCATAGCGGCATGTCAAAGTCCAAATTTGCACATTATTGGCATATACATGCAACAAACATCAACTGCCTTCCTGAAATGAAATAATTAACCTTGAAATTGCATGTTATAAGCCATATGCTAAAATATTAAAAACGTGCAGTTAAATTTCTATTAATTAAAAAAAATTTATGATCATGATGTTACTCTTCTTCATTTACTCCAATTTTAAAATGGGTTTTTGTAGTGTGTTTTCAAATCTTTTAATATATGGCCTGTAATTTTAATTTTAAGCATAAATAATTTCATTTGAGTAAGTCAGTTGGTTTTTGTTACTCGAATTTTCCCGTAACTTGTAATTTTGTCTTTGACATGTTGCTATAAGAAAACTATGAGACCTATAAAATTGTCATAGGAATAAGATATAGTCACATGCAAAGTCTCCAAAACTAACACAATGTCGCGCAAATATAAAAGAATACATTTTTGCCACTCAAACACCATTATTAAGGGTGCTGTCTACCTGGGAGCCGTAGCAATAGCACAGATAATAGGACTTAGTTACAAGCTACATTATATTCTGAGACGATCAGTTGCCTTTCCAAGACATTATTTTCAGACCAAAAAAAAAAACATTTCTTGCATTGAGGTAAGGAAAACATTGGTACAGGAATGAAAATGTGGGTGAAAATCAATGAGTAGTTGTTCTTAGTGTATTTATTTACTTATTATTTTTTAGGATGAAAATATTTATCTGCTTACAGTTTTCGAGGTACTAAAAACAGATTTAGCAATGTGTACCTCGCTGAAGTGAATAATATAGTCACTGCTGGCAAACAATATAAGTTCGACAGATATTTTAGCCCCATCTAATTGCTGCAGCCTTTGGCTCTGGGGTAGGCAAGGCCCTAAAGAAAGGATCTGCTCCTGTTTGTACACGTGGGAAGATGGAGGAATGTGTCCTGTCATTGTTCTTTAATCTCTGTATTGTTGATATGACATCATAGGTAGCCTATTAGAGTTCACATGACTGCAATTACTGTGATCTGATTGGTTCAACTCTGCATATCATAATCAGGATACACTTTGCACCAGCACTGATAACTTTGCACCGCTCAAAATATTTTTTTCAATGCTCATTCAAGAAATATCGGTGGTCATTACCTAATGATATCAAATTAATTTTTTTTAAACACCCAGCCATGATATATAATTTCCCTTCATCATTTGTAAACAAATACATCCACATTCCCGTGTGCAGTATCTTGCCAATGAACTTATAGCATATACAACCAGTGTTCTCAATATTTCTGTAGTAAAGTTAACTCTTTCTAACAATGTTAAGAGTAAAATATTATCATAAAAATAATGAAAGGGGAAGGATTAAAAATAA
This sequence comes from Medauroidea extradentata, assembly GCA_003012365.1. NCBI lineage: Eukaryota > Metazoa > Arthropoda > Insecta > Phasmatodea > Phasmatidae > Medauroidea > Medauroidea extradentata. The sequence goes on along the minus strand of PNEQ01004899.1, from coordinate 36,073 downwards.
AATTTCAGGTATTTTGTACCATGATATAATTGGATGGTGTTATGCATCAATAGACTATGCGCCAATTTTAAGTTATCAGTAAAACAATGCTGAAAGTTTTTCGGATTTGACATAGTCGTACAAAAAGTATAATACAGTGAACCCTCGATAACTCGGACCTCGATGTCCCGGACTTCGGATAACTCGGACAGAATTTCAAAAAACAAAATTAATTTTAATTAAATTATTTTTTGGTCAAAAATCATAAGAAAATTGTGTCTGCCTCATTTAAATCCATTACATTTTATTTAAAAACAGCATTCACCTTTAAAAGCAGTTGCTCATCGCTACGTAGCCTTTAATAATCCCACCGTAAATATCTGGCAAGTTCCGTGTGGTTAAATGTTGCTAGCGAGGCGCACGAGTAGAGATGCAACTCAGCAGGCGCGCGGTGGAGATGCAACTCAGCAGGCAGGCCTCCCTTCTTTATCTTTCCTCCCTCTTCACGGCGCGAGCCAGACACGTACGTGCGTCATAAATAAACAGTTCAGTATGATGCTGGTGAATTGGATGGTAACTACAGGTCACAATGGCACCTAAAGGGAAATTTATTTTGTTCTGGTATGTGCGATAAATTCAAGATTGCAAAACAATTTGTTCGGGACATTAATAAAAAAATTAAAAGCTATTGGTTTGCATTGCAATGTAGGCAAGGTGGTGAGAGGGTTTTATGGCCCTTTAACGACGTCTTAGAAGCCGATGAGGATGAAGTGAGGTGAAAAAACAACACAACATCCATGCCTGAGCAAGGATTCGAACCTAGGGCTTCTCGCACCGCAAACTGCCATCTAACCCACTAAGCTAGAGGCCAGCGCGATATTGAAAAAAAAGAAAAAAACAGGGCTTAATAAATTATAAAAAAGGGGAGGGGACAGAAAGAGGCTTTTGCCCCGGGTCGCACATTCTAGAGGGCCTTGCTTTTGAAAAAGATAAATGGTTAAAATAAATGAGCTTTTATTGAGTTCCCGTTAATGTTGATGGTATCTTAAGTGTAAAGAGTGTGTAAAGACGTCACTGATCTATGACTACGCAGCCAATGTAAGATAGTATGAAGGGAGGCCTACAAGCGCACATTATCACTTCAACCACGGCCATAGACTTCAACTAAACAAAAAAAAAAAAGGATGAAAGGTAGACTGAGATTTACGTTACTCCGGCCTCGTATTCTAACAAAGAGGCCCTGGAAAATAAACAATTTCTCGTAGGAAACTAGCAGCTGGCTGCAGACACTGTGACATGCTGATGTAGAGCAATTTTTCACGTAAACATCTCGTGAGTTGCAAGTGGTCACGTGCAGTGTTTTTATTGCTGTTGAGACTGTACTGGTTGACCTTGACTACTTCCGCTCGCGCTCTACCACCCTAGCTTATCTCACACACACACGCACGCATAGACTGTCGTCAGCCAAACGAGAGAAGGGGGTGAGAACTTTTATGTGGTAGAAGGGTGCCTTGGTGCCAGACTGCCAGTTTCTAGTACAGATAATAAAAGATCAGCCAGAAGTAGCATAAAAAATAAATAAAAAAGAGTCTGCCGGCCCATCTTGTATCACATTCTTTCTTTTATAGTTCTCCCATTACAGTGATAATTTCCCCACTACTCCCTTCTGTAAATTGATAAGTACAAAGCAGTATATATTGCAGCTTCTTTTACTTGTAGAAATGATATCGTACTGGTTTCCTCACGTTTCTTGTGATTGACTGATTACCCCTCCTCCCCGGACGCCCCACGATAACACAGACAAATCGTAACTCGGACAGCTTCTCCCCCCTTTTAGTCCGAGTTATCGAGGGTTCACTGTAGTTCTGTGAATCCAGTATTCACAATCACAGGATGTAGGGATAAAATACTATTTATAAGACCGTTTCAATACAGAAAAATATTTTATACCGAACTAGAAATTGGCGCTTGGTCTATTGATGCATAACACCATCCAATTACACAAAAAAAATTTGAAGTTCCTCACTTAAAAGTTTTCTATAGGATATTTTACGTGGAACAAGTTTCATAATGAAAGTGATATAATTAAAACGGATACCTTGAAAAGCAATCTATTTTAAAACTGACTGTCCATTCAAACTGAGCAGCATTTACACTCAATCTAGCCACTTAACATACTTGCCAACCCACCAACTATATTCCACAACTTTAGCCAGTGTCTTTCTTATTGATTAAATAATAATGTACAAAATAATCCAATGACACAAAACATTACAAATAAAAAGAAGGACACACATAAATCCATCCCTTAAAAAGTAAAAAAATGAAATTCAAATTATTATTGACACTTAATGCATTGGGGAGACGCTAAGTAAATGAAATACAGGTTGTTTAAATGAGTAAACCTGAAACAGAAAAAGTAACTACATCAAAATGTAACATATATTGTGTGTACATGTGAAATTATATCAAAAGATACGCCCAAACTTTAAATTAGGCTACATTTCAATTAAATTTTTGGACTGACACATTTTGTGGAAATGGTCTTGTTTTATTCTGTTTCTAGTGCGCAAATTTTTTACTACCTTCATATTTCGTTACGTGGTGGTCAGACACATTTAAGGGGCAACAACAATTCAAAATTATTGTAGTTTACTTTTTAAAGAATCAATTTGTTTTTATCAATTTGAGTGTTGCTTGTGGGTTTTAAAAATTTAATTAATACTTATACCATGACTGTAAATATCAGATAAATTAAATATTATTATTAATTCTTAGGCTGTTTAAAGAGCATTGAAGTATGTTTGCCATGAAATAAAAAGCACTGAAATCTGTCCAATTGTTTGGAAGCTAAGAAGCCACAGACAAGACACACAGACAGATGGACATAGCCATCAAATTCATTACACCTCTCCTTTTATGTTGGGGGTTTAAAATGATAACCAAGAGGCGACTTGTTTATCAAAATAATAACACACGCTGATGTATAAATGATGAGTGTTTCAACAGCCTTGTTACTATTTGAAGACAGGAGCATTTCTATATATAGTCTTTCACAAAAAGACTACACCTACACACTTCATTGCTGAAGGAAAAAAATTATTTAAAATACTATCAAACCATTAAGAATAATCTTTTGTATTAACAGAATGATTTTTTCAATTGATCAACTTTAAAATTATTTTGGTAACTTTAACAAGTAAAAAAGTCCTATATTATTTATTTTATTGGGTATTTAAGAATTAAGACAGTAAAGTTAGTAAGAAGAGGCTGACCTCATGTGTTTGTCGACCCATCGCTCCATGATGTAGGAGGAGTCCAGGGTGAAGCTCAACAACCGCTCATTGGCCGTGTGTACGACCTTGAGAGCTGCCGAGTCCAAGGTCAAGACAGTGGTTGCCCTGGGCTCGAGAGGTGTAGCCAGTACTTGAAGGTTGCTGCTTAGCAGCAGAGTTGTCACCAGCCATATGCACTTGGTAGCTATGGAATGTAACATGCTGCTGTATAATACACTTGCAACATACAAACACACAGGAAATGCTTTAAAAGATGAGGAGTACAACTATATCAGTTGAGCTACTTATTTACCTGGTTGAATTCCTCTGCAATTCTCGTCAAAAATCCCAGTTAATTGTTGTACAATTATTTTAGAGAAAACTGATACAGTACCAATATTTTATTTTAACATTGTACATGTAGAAAATTATAAAAAAAATTGCTTGCATGGAAATATTGTTTTTATTGGTACAGAAAGAAAACACATTTTAATAAAGTATTTTAGATAATAATAGCTTACTTGGTAACATAAATAATTCTATCTTTTGTAATATGTCGTTACAATGATTAATTTTCAAAATTCTTTTCCTCATTAAATGTAATTTTAAAAATCTGAAGAATGTTGTTGTGAATGAATACTATAAACGTATATGTGTAATGAGCATGGTGGAGCCGTGGTAAAACACTCGTCTCACGTTCTGAAGGATCATAGTTTGATCGCTGGCTCCGCCCATCCTAGCTTCACAGTTTATCAGGGTTTCCAGAAATCTCTTCAGACGAATACTGGGATGGTTCCTTAAACGGGTCCTTGCTAACTATTACCCTAGTTCCCTCGCATACTTCTGCCTTGTGTTGTTCGAGGGCACGTAACACACCCAAATACCAAAATAAAATAATAAATTAATTAGTTGATTTTAAATAATCTATGCGAATTAATCCTAGGGTTGGAATTAAAAACTCGTAGCTCGGCATTCAGTGATTATAACTGCAAAACCACCTTAGCATAAAAAAAAATCTTATCGCTCTAAAACATTATTACAAATTTATGTGTGGTTGTTGTAATTTGTGATGGCTATGAGCAAACAACAACACGAAAGACAGTATAATTATTTTTTTTAACTTGAAACTAAAACACAATGAGCACAAAATGAAATACTGTCAGCCATTTTAATGTTCTTAAAAATGAAGTGTTCCTCTTGTATAAGTTCTTCATAGTACAGACTCACCATGGCTTTTCTGGTAGGTATGGAACAAAATTCTCTGGAAAATTAGTTTTAAATTACTTTACTTTGCTCCAAAAGTTAAGAATCATTTCTTATTTTAAAAGAAAAATTCAAACTAACAAAACAGCATTGCAACAGGTGCAGCTGAAATTTTTTTTGAAGCCATATTTCATCTTTGATTTTGTTTTATGTGAAAAGAAACAATTTTCTTTGTGTTTGTTCAACCTTCGTCCTGTGCTTCCTTTCTGAATTTATTTTCTTTTACAAAGCATCAATATTTATCTTATTGGCTTTAATGCAAGAATACAACTCATTTATTAGAGAATTAAGACAAAACATCTTTTACAAGTTTTATGAAACTAAACGCAAGAAGAAAAAATCAATTACTGCTGCTTTTGTCTCAGAAAAAGTTTAGCAAAAAACTGTGCACATTTTTGAAATTTTTCTGTAACGTCAGAAAATGAAACTGGACATTCAGTTTGAACGAAAATTTTAAAAAATGGAAGTACTAACTAGCACACTACACATGAGTTATTTATGCAATAAAAACCTTCAGCAGTTAAACAGGCAATATACAAATAGGAGAATGCTTTTTTATGTTGGTTACTTTAACTACCAGTTGATAAGCACTTGAGACATTCAATTAACTCAAAATTTTTCCATTTTTTATTGGTAGCCCTTATGCTTAGCACGACAAAAGTGTATGTATACTAGAAGCCTATTGTGCTATGGATATATTTAAACCGCAGATAATATTATGTCTCATAAAGAGGACTGATTACACCAAGTATATTGTAGACTCGCTATAATGTAGGACGGAATTATAACTTAAAACACTGGCAGTGTACTGGGCTTCTAGTCATATTTTTCATAATCGTCTCAGTATCTATACAATATAATTGCACGAACATTGTACCAGTATTCTGTACCTACAGTATAGTGACGTGAATGTAGTATAGAACGTAAACTCACCCATTTAGGAAATAATGTTATGAGCTGGATATACTGCAGCACCTGTCACCACAAGTGACAAAAGTGTTTTACTACTCAAAATGATAATGTTAAGGTCAGTAGTTCAGTTATTTATTAATTATGAAAGCAATAACATCAGGAGGTCAAACCTTAGATAAAAGGACAATGTAACAGATACCTTATCACATAAGTGAAAGTAAGAGAATCTCTTTGACGTCAATATGTCTTTTTTTGTCAAAAAGTTACTGTACTTTAACATTTTCAAGGTTAGTTAAAATTTTTGAAAGTGGGTATTTATATTTTATTGTTTGGCATATGTTAAGTCTATTAAATAATTATAATTGCTGCTTTCCATTGCTGCTGATGATCAGCAATGAAATCACTGGATCGTCTGTGAGCATTCATCAGCAATAATGGTCAGCAATCTGTAAATATGTATTTTGTCACTGTCAATGATTTGAAATTTTCAGAAAAAAAAAAAATGTTCTGTAGATCATCCAATAATCTAAAATTTTATATGTGGTTCTCAGTTACCATTTTTTAGATAGTAATTAGCGTATAACTTCCGACAGTTTACAAAAAAATACTACTTCTTTTGTCAAGGTCTGATGCCATAGTGAGCCAAGTACAGTTTCTTAAATGTTTGGAAAAATATATTTAGGTTCAGATTTGTACCTCGAATTTCAGTAGTGATGTACACAATGTATTTTGATACATTCTTTGATAAAGTTTATTTAATCATATATTCATCTTATTTACGGTAAAAGGAAACAACGTACTATGGATTGAGGAAAAAAGTGGGCTTGTTTCACTATGGCATCAGACCCTCTGTGAATGAGAGAGATTGGTCAGCACTTAACTTCGAGGTCTTTAGTGTGAAAATCTGGGGCCCAACCCCGCTGGGAATCAAGCCTGGATCACCTTGGTGGGTGGCGAGTGGTCTGATCACTTGGCCACTGTGGACACCTCAGACCATCCATTTGATATAAACAAGGATGGCGAATTACCACTATTTTGGATTTTTCCCCAACTAACATACGCAATCTTGCACCCACTTATTCCCCCAAAACTGGGAAAAGAATTCCCTAATTTTGAATACAATTTAACTCATATAATGTCTGCCCTCATATCTTGTCTGCTCACTTATTTAAAAGTCTTAAAATAATTTACATAATGTCCGCACCAGTCTCTTACAGCACAGGCTAGCAGTTTTATGTGTCACAAGGACAGGATTTTATTTTATTTAAGTTGAAATCCTTCCATTCTGTCTTTCTCACGCTCAAAATATTTCCTTTTTCTTTCTCCTCAGCTAGTCACATCAAAACTCCGTCCCAATATGGGTGACAGAAACTGAGGGTGGTTGCATGGATAAATACACTACGCAGCAGATGTGAAACTGGTGGGTTATTGCGCTGTTGCCATCTTACTGGCTGACTGCTACATGGTTGCCAGTTCTGTGCTGAGTGCTGTACCTACGGTCGACTGCGCTGCTGCAGCTTGCGATACAAGGAACACAGTGGCTGCACGTGATGCTACAGACGGTAACTGCTGTTTCATCCATTACACTTTAATCACATTAAAAGACACCCACAGCCACACAAATAGAGGAAAGTAGGAATTAAATTTACAGTATACTGGTAACTTCTTGTTTCATTTGTTGTACAGTTTTCTCTTAGAAATGTTTAAAAGTGTTTGTTATTTTGAGTTAATTTTTTAATGTTTTTACGTCAATGCTTACACTGATACAGTTTCACGTTTATATGGCTCTCTTGAAGAAAGTCCTGTTGAAAGAACTACAGGCTATATCTAGTAGGGGAGAAGTGGGTAGCCCCGGACACAACGTAGTTTACTTACTTCGCGCTAGGTGACAGTGCTGTCCAGTTTCATTCGGAACACCTTCCATGTAAGACGCTGTTAGCACACATTTGGTGATATTCGTTGAAGTGTGTGAGTGTTGGGAGCGCATTTGGTTTTCGTAGTACAGATTTTTATGACACAGTTAACATTTGAAAGCATCTCACGACACTGTTAGTACGTAGAATTGTATTATGTGTAAACAATGTTGTATTTATGACGTGTTTTTGAACTTATTACACACGGATGCGTATATTGGCAGCAGTTGTTATGTTATGTTTACTAGATCGAACTAGTGCATTGCGGGTAGCCACGGACAATTAGAAAGAGGATAGCCGCATACACATTATTTGACATTAAAAACATAAAAGTTTCTACGTTTAGCAGATTGATGGTTTTTATTAATATATTGGGTTGTATTTTACAGCTGTTTGACACAATATTAATGCCAATTTTCAAAGGAATAATCATGAACAGGGGTACGCGGAGTGAAGATACAATGAAAATTGCTTAGACTACGTGTTGAGTGGTAAAATGAGAGTACGCAACGTAGCAAACATTTTAATGTTCCAAAAAGTTCTGTTCAGGATAGGGTATTGCTAATTAAGAAAGGGGTTGAACGTGAACTGAAGCCTAAACTTGTAAGTTTTGAAACAACTTTTCCTTCTAACTTTGAAGAAGAGTTGTCACAACATGTTAGAGAACTTGATGATAGGTTAATGGGGTTAATTAGGAAGGAATTTATGAAGTTGGATTCGACTTAGCAGAAACTCTCGGAATTCAACACAGATTTAACAGGAACAACAAATGTGATGGGAATGATTTTTAATATTCCTTCATGCAAAGACACCAATTTGGGTTAACGCTTTCCAGAATCTAACCAGTCTGGCGAGGTGTGTTAGTTTTAATGAACCTCAAGTTAAAATATTTTTTGGCAAACTGACAACATTGATAGACACATACAACTTCCCACCTTCTAAAACTGAGGTTTCAACTATGCATCAAAATCAGAAAGTCTTGTCTGTTGAAGGAAAAAAGCAGGTTAAGGAAACTGACATCCGCTGAAAGAGACCAAAATATTAGTCATGTTTTGCACGAATCTTGTTGGCCATTTAATACCACTTACGATTATTTTCCCATGGCACAGAATGAATGACAGACTTATGATAGGAGCACCTGACGAAGCTATTGCTGCTGCTCAGCCCAATGGTTGGATGAGTGCGGAAACATTCTTAGTGTGGCTGAAACACTTTGTTCAATATACTCAGCTTAAGCAACAGAACCCTGTTTTGCTACCGTTAGGTGGACGTTCCAGCCACAAAGACCTTGCTGTGACATGTCATGCAAGGCAAAATAATGTCCACATGATAAGAACTCCTCACACAACTCACAAACATCAGCCACTGCACAGAACTTTCACGAAGCCATTCAAAAATTCTTATGCTGAAAGTTGTGCTCTGTGGATGCGACAAAATGCAGGTCTCCGAATCACAGAAAATGAAATAGCAGGACCGGTTTCAAGTGCATATAGGAAGTCTTGTTGTCTCGATATCACAAATATTGGGTTTTCTTGCACAAACATTCATCCCTTGAACCCTGGAATATTCTCTGACCTGGTTTTATTCCATCACTTCTAACAGACATTTCTGAAGCACCTAGACATAGTTGTGATGCAAATGAGTTTGAAAATACAAGAGATTCTACCAATGTTTCTGCTGCTACTGCACAGCAATCTTGCAGTTCAGTCTCTAAACAGGCAACAGAAATGCACATTCCACTGTCGGAAACATCTACAGGTCTTGCGACATTACCCATAAGAATCAATCTGAATGCTCAAGAATACAGCCAACCCTCAACATTGAATGTTATAGTGGTTTTGAAAACTTTGTCACCTCTTCCAGACGCCAGCAAAAGAAGAAGTTCATGTTGAAAACAAAAATCTCAGCGAAGTGAAATTCTAACATCAAGCCCATTTAAAGAAACTTTGGAAATGAAGAAACAACAGAAGTCCAAAAATTTACTACGAAAAATCTAGCAAACTGTTATTTTGTGTGGAACAATCAAAGTTGAAGCAGTGTCGGAAAAAATTGCCAAGGGAAAAATCTTCACTCATAATGAAGACAATGTGCATAATCTGCTGTGAAACATATGAAGAAAACAGGCTACAATGCTGTACATGTAAGGGATTGGCATATGAGGAATGCGCTGGAGATTGTCAAGATGATGCATACTTTTACTGTTATTTGTGCTTAATGAAGAAATGATGTGTCCCGGGCTTCCCGACATGTATAATTACCATGTATACTTGGGTATAGCATGCACTTGTGTATGGTGCGCACCATGGTTTTTGCAACATGGTCCAGGGAAAAATATTTAAGTGCCTTGCTAATATGTAAAAAAATCACGAGAGTACGAGACAAGACGGCAGGCGGTGAAGCAGCCCGAGGGGAGGATTGAAGGAAGGAAATGTGACTGGCTACAAAGAAAAGAGAGAGAGGAAAGATAACATTCTCACTGGCTAGAGAGTGACAGCATGGAGAGGGTGGAGTAGAGCCATGGGGGTGTGGCTTGTTCCTCTCTTCTCTGTAGCTATCTATAAATAGCTTGCCAAGGTCACTTGCTGCTTGCCAGCGCATATGTGTGTGTGCCTGCAGGACACACGCACACATACTCTCTTCTCTTTCTCTCTCTGCTGTTTGCCTGCTGCTTCCAGCATGTCCTGGAGATAAGAGATAACATGCCAGGACAGAGGTTTGCCTTTTTCATTTACATGACATTTCTATCCCACAGAAAAAAACCAGTGTCGCCCTATTTCTTTCTTTCTGTCCCTCGGAACGATAGCTGATTTTGAGATGCCAAAATTAACTTCTCATATTGCTTCCGCCCACCAACCATGAACTTTCGTTTACGCCACGTAAAACTGCAGAGCAGCATACTTTGTAACTGACAGTTTAAACTTAAAAGCTAGTGAACTTCTGGCTATTATCAGACAAATTTGCGTTAACACTGAGTAACACTTTGAACAGGAACACTGATAAGGACAAATAAAAAATTTGGGTTTTAGCAACGACAGTTACAGTAGAGCAAGGATGGCGGGGAAGGAGAGAAAAAAAAAGGAAGAGGAGTAATGATAGGCGAACCTGACCGTGATAAATATTCTCTCTCTCTGCCACCCACTTGTGACAACAATCAGTTTACGACAACAACTCCACCTTGTCTTCTCCCCCCCCCCCCCCCACCAAAAAACTTTTTTTCCACGCATTTTTAACTTCCATTTTCAATGCATAGCGGACCCTCAAATTTCTATCAGTTGTTTTGGAATAACAGTGTGCACTATACACAAGTAAATATGTTATATCATGTCTTAAGGATAAAATCAAAAGTTAATTTTTTAAAATGTATATTCTACTTTTCCAGATGTGTGTAGTTATGCTTAAGTGTCTGGAATTACCTACATTTTCCATTCTATAACTGAGTAATTCCCTACTAATAAAAATTTAAATCATGTGAAGGCAACTTATAATCCAGAAAAATTTTACTGTAGAAAATGTCATAACAGGTTTATACTGTGTGTAAAACATCCAGGAATAATTTAAACTTTTTCTCTGGTAAAAAATATTGTGATATTTAAATGAAGAAGTAAATCAGTACACTTTACAAAACTCTCATAACTAATGTATATTTTACAACTGTATTCACTGCTACAAGATATTACAAACTCCTAGTTCTGAAATAAACCAGTTGTACTGAGGCTTGTCTTAATGATTGTTAGCAGTGTCTGGCTCCAACCACTATATCTCCTTGCAGGCAGCGACTGTGATATCTTCTATCACGAAGAAGACTAGAGAGAAGGCAGGAAGGTGCAGAGGAGAGGCCACTACAATCTCTGGCTCCAGCGGTGGCAAACTGTAGTCTTTGTTCAGCTCAAGTCGTTTGCCATTCAGCAGTACCGTCCTGTGAGTAATAATATTTTGTTAAATCCAGTAACTGTCAGACTTGGAAATTATGTTTCCACATTACCGTTCACAGCAGAATTTCACCTGGCTCTATAGAAAAAAAAAAAATCAATACACACTTTTTAAATTATACACCTCTTGTTGCCCTTGCAAAGGTAAATAGGCCAGGGAGAATGTTGCAACTTTACAGTGATTTTATTTCACGAGCCAAAAGTCTTCCCACATTTTTGTGGAATATTAGATAATTGCAGGCCATTGTTTGAGGTATGATACTGCACTTTAACACAACATTCAGAATAAAATGTAAGTAACCTATGTGTGTTTTAATCTAGCAGTTTCATTATGAAATTATTAATACAGTAGGAACCCAATTTTTCTAAATCTAGTTCAACAAAACATAGATTTAGCTACAAGAATATTGGGAATAGTGACCTGCAGTTTCCTATTTAACAAACTCTGATTTTATTAAAATTCAATTTAGCGACAAGAATTCAGGACCTGTGACTTTTCATTAAATTGAGGTTCTGCTTAAATCCTCTTGAACTAGCTAGTTCCAGAAAGCCACAGCGTGTGGAATGGCCTCAAATCTCAACAAAACTAAATGTAAACCTTTGTGAAACTATCTACAATCCAACAATGGTCTCATGGAAGAGAAGTCACACATGAGCAATCTGCCTGAACGATACATCCAGCTCACCGAAACACAGCTAACAATACGTTTATCTCAGGCATATTTATATATACTCCACTCCCCACCTTACATATAATTTCAACAGCAGAAAGATTAAGAAAACATCTCAAACTACAGTGGACACCAATAGTCAAACACATACAGTCTTCTTGGTAGCAAAACTACTGAAAACTAAAAGAAGTTAACTTGAGTGAGATGCAACTTCACTGACACCCATTAATTCTTCATTACAATATCCACTGAAATATGCTTGACACATTCCCTGAAATCTGTTCATTTTAAACTTGCATAAGAATATCCTAGATAGAAAAGTTTAATTTATAAAAAACTGTACTTACTGGGACTGCAGACCATGTTCTCCGGTGAGGACGTAGGCAGCAACTTTGCCCTTCTCTAGTGCAGACTGGCTACCCTTGAGCTGCACTTCGACATCTTTAGAATTGACATTCATGCCGAAGAGGACAACAGATCCTGGAGAAGTCTTGGAGCAGTGAGCATACAGTCTCACAGAACCAGTAGGTATGGTAGTGTTCAACACTCCAACACCAACCAGCTTCTTGTACAGCACAGACAGCCACCAATCCTGTAGACATACATACATACATACATACATACATGAACTGAGAGTTGAGGTTCATACCAAAGAGGACTACATATCCTGGAGATGTATTGGAGCACTGAGCATACAATCTCACAGAACCAGTAGGTATGGTAGTGTTCAACACTCTGACACCAACCAGTTTCTTGTACAGCACAGACAGCCACCAATCATGTAGACACACATACATACATACATGTGCTGAGAGTTAAAGTTCATAACAAAGAGGACTACATATCCTGGAGATGTATTGGAGCAGTGAGCATACAATCTCACAGAACCAGTAGGTATGGTAGTGTTCAACACTC
>PNEQ01004899.1:0-22216 GCA_003012365.1 Medauroidea extradentata | reverse complement strand
GAGCAGTGAGCATACAATCTCACAGAACCAGTAGGTATGGTAGTGTTCAACACTCCAACACCAACCAGCTTCTTGTACAGCACAGACAGCCACCAATCCTGTAGACACACATACATACATGTACTGAGAGTTGAGGTTCATACCAAAGAGGACTACATATCCTGGAGATGTATTGGAGCAGTGAGCATACAATCTCACATAAGTAGTAAGTATGGTAGTGTTCAACACTTCGACATCAACCAGTTTCTTGTACAGCACCGACAAACACTAATCCTGCAGAGAAATATACCCACATGTCTCATGGCTGTTAGGCAACATACAGGCTTCAATGTGCAGAAAAAATTTTTAATAAAATATTGTAATGTTTGGAGAAAATGTATATTCCCTTTCAACATGCTGGGAGAAATTCTTGATGATAGGCTGGGCAATCTCTCAACCAGCGGATTACCAAAGAAAAATTTTCTTTACTATCTGTTAAAGTCCAATTTAATAAATTTCTGTATTTGCACCATTATCTAAGAAATAAATTTTATGTTTACAAGTTATTTTATTTCATCCTGTAGTGCATTATACGTAGTTAGCAACAGTATTCTCCACATTGGACACTTCTATTCCGTAACATGTTTACGACAGACTATTTGTATAGTTTGCTACATGACTCTTAACACTCAGGAAGACAAACCACACAAATTGCACACACTATAGTCCAGTGGCTCCCAAACTGGGTGTCAAGACCTTTTTAGGGGTCGCGGTCTGTTTCGAGAGGGGTCGCGACAGTCATCCAAAAAAGTTTAAAAAAATCTAAAAATGCTAGAAAAAAACTGAAAAATAAAAAAATTAAATAGAAAACAAATTACTAAACTAATTGTAAAGAGTAAAAGAGGTTTGAAATCTTTAGGGAAACAAGTATGTGCATAAATATTGTTTGTTGTAATGGAGTAGGTTGCGGTTAAAAATTGTACATAAAAAGGGGTTGCGGTTTAAATTTGTACCCAAAGCGGGGTCGCAAGACCAAAAACTTTGGGAACCACTGCTATAGTCTGACTGACTGAGAAGTGCGAAGAGTATTACGATGAACAAACGAGAACAATTAATAGCTGGAACCAATTAATAACTGGAAGCAACCTACAACTTGTACATATAAAATTCATTGTTTAGAAAAGTGTAATCATCCTTTTAATGGATTTGAATTTAAGCAGAACACTGATTAAATAAAATGTCATTATTCCAGAAAATCTCAATGTTAAATTTATGTTTCCTGATGTCTGAGTTTGTTGAATAGGGATACCTTGGTACAGTTCCCAAAAATCATGTCGTAAAATCTTAGTTGTAAAACCAGTGTTTTACTGTGGGTTAGTTTATTTATGGATTTCAAGTGGCTAGATTATTTTGGATTGTATCACAATTGCAAAAACCAAACAACGAAAACATTTAGTGTTTGCATCTTTTACTGAACAGATTCAATCATGTACTATTAATCAGGCATACGTAGCCATCTTTGATAAAGTATTCTACTTACAGGGTTTGGATCCAAGTTTATGAGGTTCAGAAGGCCATATTTGTTGCCATACAAGTTCTGCCTACAAACTACATCCACCCTTAGTTTTGCAGCAAGAGAAATTTTGTCCAACCACATGAATCCAGCCACGAACCTATCAGTGATGTTGGTCGCTCCGGAACTGCTGGCAGAACTTGTCTCCCCTGAAACACAAGAGATCTGTAATTACAGTCATACTCTGCATAATGACGACACAATATTACTTACAAATTATGAAAAGGTGAACAGTATTGACTGAAATGTAGTCTTGTCATTAAAACAGCCTTTGTGAACTGACCTAATGAAAGTTTCCCTAAACGTAATTAGTTAACTTAATTACCGTATTTACTTGTATATAGCGCACACTTTTATTCCCAAAACTGATAGAAATTCAGGGGTGCGTGCTATACACGGAAAATAAAAAAAAAAACTTTGAAAAAGGCTGGTGCGATTGCCGGGTTGGAGTCGGAGAGAAGGGCAAGTTGTAGTCGTAAACTGAGGGGTGTCCAGACTGGGAGGCAGAGAGAGAGAATGTGTTTCTCACCACCCACCTAATTACTCTATCATTAGTCTTCTTCCTTTTCTCCACCCCTCCCCCTGGTGCACTGCTGTAACTTTCGCTGCTAAAACCCAAATTTTTTTGATTGCTCTTATCCACATTTCTGTTCAAAGTGTTACTTAGTGTTTAAACGATATGTGGGTTAAAAACTTGTCTGACGATTGCCAGAAGTTTATTAGCTTTAAACTGTTAGTTACAAAGTATACTGCTCGGCAATTCGACGTGACAGAAACGAAAGCTAGGCAGAAGGTGGCGGGCTGAAGCAATATGAAAAGTTAATTTTGACGTCTCGCGGTGATCAGCCATCTTCCCGTGGAGAAAGATAGGAAGAAAAAAAGACGACACTGTTTTCCCCCCTCCCCCCCTCCCTTCAAAAAGAAAAAAAGAGAGAGCACAGGCAGAGAGACAGAGTGGTGGTTGGGGCCGCACAGCCCTCAGCTTGTTGCCACCCCAGCTGCATTCCTGAGACTTGCTCTGCTGTCTTGGCAAGTTATCTCGATGGAGGGGGAGGTAGGGTTCTGTGGCAGGCACACAGTACAGCAATAGAGGGGAGGGAGTGTTGTGCAGACGCATGCACACACGCATGCGTACATACACACACAAACATAAACACAAACACACAGAGGCGTGGGTGGGCTGGCTGGCTGGGAGGCAGGCAGGCAGCAAGCGACCTTGGCAAACTATTTATAGATAGCTGTACACAAAGAAGAGCAACTGCAAAAACCTCTTAATATTGATTCAGCTCTAAATGAAAGGATTAATGTAAACCAGGGTCCCGTGGTTACTTTGCACTTGACGTGTGCCTAGCACACCCTCCCACTAGTCTGTCTGCCGCACTGTTCTAATTTAGTACGGCCTACACTCAGTGTGTGTTGTAAATCATAAATAGTACCTTTGAAATATGCTTCTTTAAATTTACTCTTTAATAGCAGCCTTTTTGACCCTTAATGTTTTTAAAAATATGTTTTAGTATTTTGTCTTTCATTTTTAGTCGCCATTATTTAATTACGTCAGTGTTGCATCAGCTATCCTATGTCTTTGTATCCTTCCGCTTGAACATGATGAAACAGGAAACAATAATCCAACCTAAGACCTTTTTAGAACACTAATAATATTTTGTTATGTCTTTACTATATTTCCAGTGTCAGTTTTGTCTTCTGTAAATTTGTATCCGTACTATTAAGTGTTTTTGTAAGTGAACTACTTTGCGCCGCGCAAAGTCAGCCCCCCTCGTGGAGCTGGCTTGGCGATGCCAACGTCATGTTGAGTTAGTCGGAGTCTGACGAGAGTAGGAGATAGACACTTAGTCTACCCCGGGTCCTTCACCAGTTTTGCATCAGTTACTTGAGTTTTCAATAGTTTAGATTTTAGTTACCGGAACAGCTCCAGGCCCGCTCAACTGGCACTGGCCTTCAGCAAATACCAGTTAATTGCTTATGGTGAGTAAACTACAGAAACTATCCACGTATTTTATATGTATAGTGCTTGCTCACCTCGTCCCTAGTGATGCAAAGTGTACTTATTCGAGTGTGTTGTGGCGTGAAGACTGGCCCTAACAAGTCTCCGAAGAATCCGCCGTAGGAGGGTGCAACAATCCACTGGTACATTGCCTGCCCCGTGGTCGTTGGCTTGTTGACCCTGGGATCATTATCATCATCAAAGGGGTTTCTCCTGCAGCTCCTGCCATGTACCCTTTTCCCCACAATCCATCTCATCTCAGCTCTCCCTGCTAGCCGGTCCATTCCCTTAACTTTGTCACCCACATCCCATCCAACCCGCCTACCGAGTCAGTGTTTTCATCATTTATACGTCATTCCCCCCTCCTCTCAGCACCACCTTATCAAACTTTTGTAGTAACATTGCACACATTTCACGAGACAACGGGTGATGTGTAGAGGGTAAAAGGCAGTAGGCTAGGAGGGGCAGAGAGTTCATTAAAGAGATCAACTTGCTCTCTTGCTCTCCATGATGAGACAAACATTTTCACATAAAAGAAATACAACATTCTGTCCCTCCTGAACCAGTGGTTCAGCACAAGTTACATATTTACACAAGCTTGCCTCCAAGGTAGTATCCCAGCGTGGATGCTCCTTGTCAGTATCTTCACTTTCGCCACACGCACTACATTGTCTGACCAACGGCACATTCCAGTTACTCTTCTGGTCATCTTGATTTCTGTCTTCCATGGTTTCACAAAATCGCTCCAGATGAATGCTGGGATGGGTTCCTTAACAAAGGCCATCGCCAACTCCTCCACCAGCTCCTGTCATTACATTGAATTGTGTGTCACCATTTCTAACGCTCTCGCTGTCGACAAGACATAAAGCCCACTTACCTAACCTTACCTCCAAGGTACTAATGAAGGGGTAATGCATTGTCCTAAAGAAAAAGGACCAAGTCGTTCACTTTTGAGGGTCGACGGTGCTCTTGGCATGTCAATTATCCACATGACTGTAAATTGTGTAACAACATGCTCAGAATTCTATCTATCCCAAAACTGATGAGATATTACCTGAACCATTTTCTATCGGGTATATGATAGTTCATTGGTCTTCCTTGCGTATTTGCTTCAGGAGAACTGGTGAGAAGTCTATCTACTAACTTTCCCATGTCAATCATAAATTCCTCCAGCATGAAAACTTGGTCCCCAATAAATCACACAAGATGAAATTTGGCACTCTTTACAGCAGCCTCCCACAATCCAACTTGATGTGGTGCTGCTGGTGGGAGAAAATGGAATTTGATTGTGTGATTTGCAGATGAGCTGCAAAAGTATTTGCGATTCAGTTCACCAAGAAGAAAACCTTGTAAGTCTTTACCCAAGACAAGGGATGCTCCCACAAATTTGGTCTCACAGTCACTGTAAATGTATAGTGGAGTTCCTCGCCTTGATACGAAATGTTTACTAAGCTACAATGTATGCTTCGCTGGTAAAACTAGTTATAATCTAAATGTGTACTATATTGGAACCCATTTTTTAAACCCCTGATGCCAAAAAGAGGGATGTTATAAGTTTTATGTCTCTGTGTATTGGTTTGTGGTATCGTAGCTCCCAAACGACTGAACCAATTTTAATGCATTTTTTTTTGTTTGAAAGCTCACATGATAGAGATGGTTTTTAGCTATGATTCAAGGAAATCTGTTCAGCTGTTTAAAGATCATCAGCTCTTTTCTATTTTATTTTTGAGTGAATGTGACCAATTGTACTGGTCTGGTCAATTTTAAATTTAGTATTCTGTGAGTTGGGAATTTTCTAAACTTATAATTTAAGTCTTAACTCGTAACAGAAGTATGGCATTTGTAACAATACAATTCTTTCAGTGCACTTGTCCCAAGACAACTCTTTATTGGTATCGTGAAAGGTGACTGAGCCCCACCGAATACAATTTAAAATGTATATCCCTATCCATGACACGTTTTTGAAAAGACATAGAAAAATTTTAGTAGAATAGAGGAAAGTGTAAAAAGAGGGTAATTTCTAACGTTAAAAGCAGTAAATGGAACCACAAAAATTAGGTGTAGAATGTGGGAAAGTGTACAAATGGGGAGTGTAAAATTGGGTCTCTGCTGTACAGTCTTCATGAAGAAACATACAAAAACACGCAAGTAAGCCATTACAACTTAAGCTCATTGGAATATGCAAACTTTTATTTGGAAAGGACCTACGTAACTGACTCCTGTTGATTCAAAAACAGGTGGTGGTGTCAATCTGGCAACAGGACGGTCTCCCATCATAGGTGGTGTATTCTTAAGTTTGAAGCAGCAAACACATGCATGCATGACCTTATTACTGACCGAGTGCGGAAAATTCAATATAGCTGTGCCAGCAACGAGGACAGTAGCTGCAGTCCCACATCATGATGCTTTTTATGGAAATAGTATACTAGAATTTTTGTGACATGGTGGTCCTTGGGTAGAATTCCTGGATGCTTGTTCTAGTAAATGAAAGTAGGATCTTTATAAAACCTTCCACCCGACGTACAACGTTAGAATTTACAAATGGTGCTATATGCTGGATACGTGGGCTACACTACCTACTGACTTTAGACATTTTAAATCAGCAGCAAAGGCTTCTTGTTGAAAAAGGTGACAGGTGACAGCGGTGGCCTGGGCTAACTCTTCAAAAGTGAGCTTCTGTTGTCCAATGGAGGTTCCGCACATTGTGACGAAAGCGTAAAACAAAAACTAGTACTCGCTGCAGCTTGGAGAAGTCTGATAACTTTTGTAATAATATTTTGATGGGTCCAGGACCGTCGACAGAGAGAGGTCGCAGTGCACACCTGTAGAAAATCATCTTTCATTTCTGTCATCACCGCATCGTCTTGGGTAAAGGACACCATGCATGGGTATTCCTGGGCATTCTGCATCCATTCTGGTTCTGTCCACCACAGTTAACGTTCAGCCAAAGAAGAAGACACAAAACCCATGAGACATAATCAGCAGGATTTTGTTCAGAAGGCAGATGGCGCCTCAGAGAGGAGACAACCAATTATTGTATTTGTGATACTTTTATTTTCCACTAAGGTCTTCAGCCGAAACGAAGGAGTCTGAAATATTAAGTGTGGGTCTTGCAACAAAGTAGTGAGAAATGGAATAATTTGTGATGGTTGTGATTTATGGCATCACTTTGACATGTGTAGCGACTTTAAACAAGGTGGTAAAGTGGAAGGCGATTGGTTCTGCAAAAAGTGTAAACTGTGCCCAGACGAAAATGGCGATGTAGAGATTTCCGATATCAATGGTGCAGACGAAAGTGTTCGGCAAAAGTCATCACGTAGCAAACAGTTAAAAGCACTATATCAAGAGTTAGATTCGCTAAAAGAAATTATCAAGATTCTAAGAGAAGATTTGCAAGTGGAAAGACAACAAAGACAGCAGGAACAGCATTCCCATTACAGCGAATAAGTGTGGTCGCGAGTTGCTGGGACAAAAAAGAGGAACACAGATATTTCCCTCTGAAACTACTACTCATTATTGAGTGATACGAGCAACAACAAAAAAGCGTTAGCTTCAATTGAGACAGAAGAAAAAGTAAAAAGTGGCAGTGAAAGTCGTAAGAAAAATAGATCACCCAGAAATCATTACACAACACAGAGTAACCCAAACTACAAGAAAAGTAAACCAGTTGAAGTAAGAAAACTTACAACAAAAGCAGCTGAAGTAAAAAAAAACAAAAATTGTAGCAGAAACGGTAGCAAAAACAAAACTTCAACTAGTGTGTTAGTTCTGGGCGACAGCCACGCTAGGGGCATCGCGGAAATAATGAACGCCAACAGCTCAAACATCCAGGCCATTGGCTATACAAAACCTGGAGCGTATCAACAAGAAGTTCTCAAGTACATAAAAGAAGACCCAACAGGTGTGGAAAATAGTGATGTTGTAGTTATGATTGGAGGTGCAAATGATGCAGCTCGAAATGTGGGCAACGAAGCAACCCGAAGCCTTAGTGAAAATCTCGATGCACTTAGAACCAAGAAGGTAGTAGTGGTTACAATCCCACGCAGGTACGATTTGATTGTTAATTCATGTGTGAATGTAGCTATAGATAAGGTGAACTCATCTTAACAAGGATCTTTGCATGCAGTACGAAAATATAAAAGGTGTAGACACTAACATCATTGGCAGGGAAATGCACACACATAATGGGTTACATCTAAACAACCTAGGCAAACATTTCTTGGCAACAGAAATATGTAAACAGATTTACAGTTTCAAAATTAGAGAACAGCCAAGGAAACTAACATTTTTAGATGAATGGATAAACAGGAATGCAAAAAAAAAATGTCAATGTGTCTTAGCATATTAGTAGCCCTAAAGAGTCTTATCGTACAATGCTTGACAAATGGGTAACAAGAAAGAGTGTTCACAATGATAATTTTTTAGTGTAAATTTAGATATAAGTACAAATGATAGAATATCGCTAATTGAACCTGATTTGCCACCAAAAACACCTAACTGTTTATCTGTAAACAATGTACACAATGAAACAAACTCTAAAGGCTTCAAACAATTTAATACTAACGAAACTTTAACAATCCTTGATCATAATATTAGAAGCTTAAGAAATAAAAAGATTCATCTTGAAAACCTTATAACCTCAAAAAACCCTGATATTATATGTTTATCGGAACACTGGCTGAACCAAAATGAGTAACCTTACTGTCATTTTGAAAATTTTTTGTTTACAGCAATGTATTGCAGAAAAACAGCAAAGGGTGGTGGAGTTTGTATTTATGTAAATAAAGACATAAATTACAGAGGGATTAACTTGGAAAAATGGTGCAACGATAAAATAATTGAGGTAGGATGCATTACTATTTCAAAACTAAATCTGTGCGTTATTGTCGTATATAGATCTCCAAATGTAGCTAACATAGACCAATTCTTCATCTCTTTTTGAAAAGATTCTCAGTGCAACTAACAAACACCAAATTATCTGTGGTGATTTTAATATTGATATAAATGAAAATTACAATATAACAAATAGGTTCAAAAACATATTGCTGCAGTTCAACTTAACATGTACAATCAGTGAACCTACTAGAGTCACCAATACAAGCAGGAAAATGGTGGATAACATAATTACAAATATTAACTCTAAATTTTTTGCAGCAAATAACCATGTCACTTTCACATCTGATCATGATGCCCAGATAATGATAGTAGAAAGGTCTACCTATTATGGAAAACGTTACTCCGGCTAACAAAGTATTGAAAGTCAGCAAAAAACTACTATTTAATGATGAAAACATATCCCTATTTAATAATCTTTTAAACCTTGAGTCATGGTGTGACATCTAGCAGGGTTGGATCGCAATATGGCATGGAATAAGTTCTCCACCCTATTTGCACTAATGTTTAACCGTGCTTTTCCCAAGGTTACAATAAAGGAATACAATTGCACTCTATCCAGCAAATGGATAACGAGAGGCCTGTACATCTCCTACGAAAAACTTAGATCATTGCAAATGGCCAAACGTCACTCCCTTAATGATAAACAAAATCATATACAAACAATTATGAAAAAATCTATAATAAAGTAATTCATGAAGAGAAAACACAATATAATAATAAAACAATTAAAAAAAGCATTCAACAAAAATAAAAAAAATTGGGAACTGATAAAAAAGGAAACTAATCAAAAACAGATTCATAAAAATGTAATGCTTCTGTTAAACAATGAAAGCATTATTGATCCAAACACAATAGCAAATGAATGTAATAATTTTTTTGCCACAATACCAAATGAATTAATAGCAAAGTCAAATATTGGCTATACCAACCAGTCCCACATTCCTTCTTCAATTTTTAAAAACCTTAAATCACTATACTTTTTCCCGGTGACAGAAGGTGAACTTACAAAAATCATACAAAATTTAAAAAGCAAAAATTCTTATGGTCTGGATGAAATACCTACAGTATTAATTAAAAAATGTTGTCAGTACATTTCAGCACCATTAGCCTATATTTTTAATATTTGCTTAACAGAAGGTGTTTTTCCCAACAGATTAAAATGGGCTAAAATAATACCCTTATACAAGAAAGGTGATAACACAATTATGAATAACTATAGACCGATAGCACTCTTATCTTCATTTTCAAAAATCGTAGGAAAAATTATTGCAAAACAGTTAGTAAACTTTCTTGAAAAACATAACATTATATTTGAAAACCAGTTTGGTTTCATAAAAGGAAAATCCACTGAACAAGCCATCTTTTATTTTATAGATAAAATCATAAATGCTGTAGATAAAAGAAAATATGTCATGGGTATATTTGCAGATTTATCAAAAGCGTTCGACTGTGTAAACCATAATATTCTTCTTACCAAGCTAGAATCATATGGTGTAAGAGGTATTCCACTAAGAATGTTTGAATCCTATCTAAAAAGTCGTAGTATTCAAGTTACTTCAATAGACCATTGCGATGAGAATGGAATTTATGTTAATTATATATCTGAACAAAAAACTATCAATATTGGGGTACCTCAGGGTTCCATTCTAGGACCACTTTTTTTTGTGATTTTCATAAATGATTTTTCCTCAGCAGTGAAAAATAGTGATGTTATCATGTTTGCAGATGACACAAATTTATTATTAACTGAATACAACAAAGTTGAATTGATTAACAAAGTAGATTTAGCAATAAATTGCATTAGTGATTGGTTTATAAATAACAAACTAGTTTTGAACAAGTCAAAATCCTCTGTAATGAAATTTAGTCTTTCAGACAGTACAATACAAAATGATGTAACAATTCCCGTAAAGGCTTCTATTCTAGATAAAGTGGAAAATATAAAATTTTTAGGACTAAATATTGACAAAAATTTAGCCTGGCATGATCATATTAATTTTATCTGTAAGAAATTGCCTTCAATGTGATATGCCATTCACTCGATTAAAAAAGTTTGCTCTGTTGAAGTGACACTAGCTCTGTATTTTGCTAACGTACAGTCATATCTTAAATATGGTACTATTTTTTTGGGAAACTCCACACAATGGATAAAGGTATTTAGGCTCCAGAAGTAGATAATAAGAATCATATCAGGTAGGGACAAAATGTGTCATTGCAGACCATTATTTAAAGAGCTGAACATTCTGACTTTTCCCTGCTTGTACATCAATCAGACTATAATATTTGTAAAGGCAAACACAGACTCAGAATTGAACAAAAATATTTACAATCACTTCACAAGAGGTTACAATAATCATCAAGTACCAGGTCACCGAACTAAAATGTTTACGCACAATCCACGATTTAGTGGTTACAAACTTATTAATAAGCTCCCAAATTCAATAAAAAATACCAGTAATTTCAATTTATTTAAAATTAAACTTAAGGCTTTTCTAATAGAAAAGGCATTTTACTCAGTAAATGAGTATGCGACATGTAGAGTAAGCAGCTAATGAAATTTGTAAATTAACATTGTTGTCTAGGTGCATACTTTTCTATAGATGTGTTTAATGTAGTGAAAATAATTCAGTATTATATTACTTATTATTTATGTACAGTACTATTAATTTGTATACAGTGTTGAAGTATCCCTATTTAATGAGTAAGTTAAATATGAATATCTTATCGTGTGTTTTACAATAACTATGTTTTCAATGCTGTACACTGATAAATTGTACTAGTTTGTCTGATACTTATGTTGTATGCTTGTTTTATTTTGTTTGTGCTTATGTATGTGTTTATGTTTCTGCATTTGCTTATTTCTGTGTGTTGATGTTCTCTGTTTGTCTATGTTCTGTGTTTGTTTATATTCTGTGTTTGTATTATGACAACTCCCATCCAATATAATCTGGATAGCACGGAGGCAACTCAATAAATAAATAAATAAATAAATAAAAACCAAGACAGCGTAATTGTAGAATCTGACCAAGCTGAAACCCTGGTTACCTGGTAATGTGTAGATGTGACTTTGGCTGTAACGTAACACCTTGCCCAATCGATAAGCTGCACAGAGCTCAAGTCAAGGTAGGGACAGCTTTTTGAGTGGTACAAAACATGACTTAACATCTGACAGTGATACAGTAAACTTTTGCCAGTCCAGGTCTCTCTGGGATTTACAACCCCCGGATTTGTGAAAACTTCAGATTTATGAATTTTTTTTTTGTAATAACAACTTACGTTATATTGTACAAAATAATAGTACAATACATTGCTTCCCAGTTTCAATTGATGAAACATATTGATTGTATACATATCATGTATTGTAAACAACCTCGTAAAATGTGTAAGAATTTTAAAAGTTTGCCCTAGGTAGTGCCAGGTCCGGGTAGACATGGCAACAAGGCGGTGTGTGGGCAGAGCAAAATTTGACAATGATGTGCGTTGTTTGTCTGCCAGCCAGCCGAACTCGCACACACTGCCATGCACAGCTAGATGCAATTTGGAATAATTTAGCATGTCGTTTTATAGTATGATTTGATAACATTTTACAGGTGAAGGAACAATACTGTGCAAACTTTATACACTTCCGCTCCATGTGAGATAACCATCCTATACTGCTGTCTGCAGCTGTCGTGGAAACACAGAGAAAATAAAGAGACAGGGGAGTGGATGTCACACATGCCATGCGTTACTTCACTCTGCAAAAAATTATATAAAATTTATTCAAAAACTTCTATACACTGAAAGTACAGCAGTCTACATCGGCATACTGCTTACTGAAGATATTGCATTTCCTACGTCGCAGCCAACTTGCAGTGCAGTAAGACGTGATTTTTTCAGTTCGCTCTCTCTCAACACCTCGGAAATGAGTGCCATCAAATACAGAACATGCACCGTCTACAGCTTCTGTAAGAGCACTTTTTCATCAAATTCCTTCAGTTTTTCAATGAGCATATTTCCTGATTTTGTTGCACTTTCCGAACTCTTCAATGAAAACCACTTAAATAATGCAGAGTCCAATTCAAGTAGTTTTGGTGTGTGAAGAGTTTTACGTTTCATACAACTCTCTTCAAACTCGCTTTCGGCTATGAACGATATTAGTTTGTTCTTTTGCTTCTTTTACATCTTATTATACAGTCGTCTCCTCAATACCAAACTCGAGCGCGATAGCAGCACTACGTACATCTTGATCCAATTTTTCACATATCTCTGCTTTATTGTTATTGTTACGTGTTGTGTTTTATTTAAGCAGTAACCTCTGGCATTGTAAACACACGGTGAGGGCACAACCTCCAATGCAATCAACTGTAGCATACTGCCTCAACACAATAGCTGCCTACCAGCACACCTCGACCTTGAAACCCTATGCCTGCCTCTCTTTCAGATAAGCGCAGCGTAAGCATATCTCTTCCTTCTAGATAGGTGTACTGCATGTGTAGCATTGTGACACAGGTGACACAGCATGATTTTGTACCGTTGGAACACGGCGCAGTGCAGCACGACTTACACTGTAGCAGCACAGTACAAAGTAGCAATTTTGGTTTTTTAACTCTACAATACAATGGATTGCTGAGCACCACAGATTCTCTAAGTCAGCATTTGTGAGAGTTTACTGTATCATGTTCCCAGATGTAAATTTTTCTAATTTTTCTGAGCAATTGTCAGTCAATGGCTGCATAGCTTTTCTGATGCATCGCAGAACCCATGCAACTCAATTCTGATACAATTAGAGACCTGATGGTGACTAATAATTCAGACAGAGATGGCAACTGTTTAAGAACGCCTTAGCAGTCAAGAACGGGGAAGTGTATTATCACAGTCCACAGCAACTGAATGAATGCCTTAGCTTAGGTCTTTACAACTTTACTGGTGAGCTGGAGTGGGTTAGGTCCCTAAGTTTAAAAGTTGACGCATTCTGACTAAGTGGCGGAACAGGACGGACAAATCAAGAAGCATTAATTAACAATGAGGCACCCGCAAGGACCGGATTTTAAAAGGTTAAATTCAACAAAGATTTTGAATAACTTGCAATAAACACAGAATTACGTCAGACGACAGAAAACTTGAAGTGGTCCCCGCAGGAAAGAATATAAATTTTCACACAGGTTTCAAGAAAGAAATTGAACACGTCACACTGTCACTGGGATGCAATGTCACAGGTGTTTGGCTGGTGGCCATAGATACATAGCACTGCACTTGGGAAGGGGATGTGTTCAGCTGTGTGATGTTAGAGGGGGTTCGTTATCAGAGCCCCTCCTCAGTGCAGCCGGCCAGGAGCAAGGGCCGAGCAATAGAGTTAGTGTTTGGCCTCGGAATAATGGGGTACGATGACAATACAAAGATACACAATAGATGCAAATAATCAAAATGATATTTCAAAATTAAAATTATATTAATACTCCCAGTAATTTATAGCACTGTACACTTATGTAACATTAAAAGCTTAAAATAGACTAATTAAGAAAAAACCTGTAACTGAACACAAAGACACTAGGTAATACTATAAAATAAAGTAGATGATAATCCCGGCCAGATTGGATTTGTTACTTTACTCATAAATAAAGGAAAAGGGAGATTATTTTATGTATTTCACGTCTACAGCGCACAGGTTATCTTGTAGTTCACTTTATGTACAAATAAAAAAATTTTATTACTGTTACACGCAAAACAAGTGTCCCACCCTGGTGACTATTATGTTACGAAAATGTGACGATTGGAATACAACTTTTGATAACTTGATCGCCAACAACATGAATTGTTAATACAGGATGTAGCTTGCATATGTGGTGGTGCTGCTCTTCTGCGACCTCCTCCCTCTATTAGTAGTAGTCGTAGTTAAAGAGTTGTCTGCAGCTGCTGCGTGTTGTTGTTGTTGATTCAGGGACTTAACTCTCTTCCGTTGCTATTGCAAGTAGTTAGCAGGCAAAAAAGAAATGGCAAAAACAAGCGAGCTGGTGCAGAGGCGGTGCCTATAATACTGAAGCTCGGATAGTAATGAGGTTAGTCCGAAACTGATAAAAAAAATAATAAAAAAAAACATATCATCGGCATTTTTTTTCTCTTTTATTTAACCTTTCTTTTGATGCAATTTAACAGACAAAGGCAATTCACACTGCGAGTGCTTGCCCAGAGTTAGTTGAGGTGATTTTTTCTATCTACGGATCACGACTTGCCGCTTGCCTCCGTAGTAGTACTTGGTCCGGCACTTTATCTACCTTAATACCCGGCTATATGATTATGAATATATACTGGTTGTTTACTATTAAATGAAAAGGCAGCATGCCAAAAAAAAGAGAAAATAAAGCTAAGTTCAACTTACGAATCCGCCCTCTAGGCTTCACAGCCCCTCTACGCGTCTAACACGTCCTCTTCCTGCCGCCATCACGCCCCCACTAAACAAAGCACTCAGCCGGCCATCTCCCGACGACCGTTCCCTAGCTCCGATGGATCACAACAAACTGATGACAAACGCAAACAAGAAAAACTTAGCCGGCCATCTCCCGGTGACCGGTCACGAGCTCCGATGAATCACAACTAACTTTCCAGGGCGGACACCCGGACTTGCTCGGCCGAGCGGCAGAGGTATACATCAGGATCCAACTTGCCTAAAAAGTTGGTTAATTGACATTCACTAAGGAAGCAAACTATGTAACATAGTTACTGATAAATTTACAAAGTGTTTTATTCCATAATACCAGCAAAATATTCCTTAAGTTTATTAATTGTGAATGTGCAGCATCATCAATCTGCCGCGGATCACCACCTTCACGGAGTTTTGCGCCCGACACTACCACCCACGTCGAACGAGAAACGCCCGGCAGAGCTCATCGCATTCCAGCACGTCCCAATACGTGCCACAAGCGAGTGAATTCTGACCTGCCTGCCAGATAAATCCATCCTAGTACAGGCTAGCTCAGAGCTTATTTGAAATTTTAAAAGCCAGCACTTCTCTGTACGTGCTTCCAAGCAAGAGAACTACGACTAGCCTGCCAGATAAATCCCATTCCAGGAGAAGCAAGCTAACAGGCTACTTGAAATTGAAAAAATCCAAACAAGGCAAAATATAAGAAAAGTTTACTTAGAAAAGTTGCCTAAAATTAAATCAGCTTTAAAATGAGTCCAAACACCACATGAATCCAATAAAATTGACACGTAAAATTAAATACTTTTCTCTTGCTTTAACAGTTAAGTTTTTAATATTTGAATAGACTTTTAATGTTAATTTCTGTATTAGCATCCCCAATTAATATGTTGGATCCCTCCGTATACATCCTTATACCTGGTTAAGTTGGTCTACTTAATTTGTTATAAACAGCAGAAAAAAAATTAATAAAGACAAAAAAAAATTGAAATTACTGTATGATAAGAGGCCAAGTAAGTGCTACTTGCCAGTGCACATCACACATAGAATAAAACATAAGGGTACTCACCCAGCCAGAATGGCGCTGTAGTTTTAGAACTGGTGATAACAGCCTCCATAGTAGTGATGTAAGAGACAAGTGAGTTAAGAATTGTGGCGTTGTAAAAATCTGGCAGCTTCGCTGTTTTACCTGATATGTAATAACTGTAAAAACAACAGAATGTTAGGTAACAATTATGCTGCACATAAGCACGTAAATGTGAACATTTTCGGCCAGCCATTTCATTGAATTCCAAAGCAAATATGTAACATGGTTACAAGATAAATGATTTTTGCATTGCTTCCACAATTTATAGTAACATTTACATTTGGTGTAATTGTTTACATTTGTGAGGTACTGTTACTTAAAATAATTAAGTTGATTTATGTTCTCTTGTAATATTAAAGCATTTTTTAACCAAATCACAATTTACATAAACTATCAAATCAGCAACATTTTTACAATAATTTGTTGACTTTAAAAACCAATCAAAGCAAAGCATAAAATAAATGATTTTCTGATGTATTTACACAACCAGTTTATACTGAATAGGAGATTTTGGTCAGCGCTTAACATCGAGGTCTTCAGTGCTGTTGAGGGGTGACATGAGGTGAGCATGGAGCAGGGGCAGGGTAAACGGGAGATCTGCGAAAAAAATCTGCTGACCAATGGCATTGTCCGGCAAAATTCCCACATGTGAAAATCCGGAGACTGACCCTGCCGGGAATCAAACGCAAATAGCCTTGGTGGGAGGCGAATAGTCTGACCATGCGGGCACCATGGCCCCTTATACTGAATAGGAAGTGATGATTGTCACATAAACTTCAGATCCATGTAGCATAATTAGAACATGAACACATTCAACGAAAAGTTGTTCAGTATGGCGTGTGACCACAGCCTAAGACATTCAGTTTAATAATTTAAAAAATGTGGATACTCTTACTGTGCAAAAAGAAAATTCCTTTACACAAACTTTTCTGTCTTTGTTTTATAAAATGTCTTAGCAATAATAACCAAATAAAAGTTGAAAAATAAAATATATTCACACTTTCTGAATTACTCAGCTGACCAAAAATCAATTAACAACTACTATCAACCACCTAATAAAAAGTAAACAATGACAAAATTGATTTACTCTTTTGATTAATAGTAGAGCATTATAGACCAAGATTTCTGGTACATTTCAATTTGGAGTTATGGAAATGGTTCAGTGAGACAAATGTCAATATGTCGGCCATGAAGGCAGTAGTCGACCTAATATTTTGCTGGATCAGAGAAGTGTTTCTAGCCGTAGCATTGAGACAAAGGAAAGGTACTCACTGGTGGGCAGAGATAGCGCTGAGAGTGCTATTCTGGGATGTCAGAAAACTCTCCAGGTATGAGTCAGAGCTGGAAATGTCTGGTCCAATGAGGAGGCTGCTCTTGTACCTGGGGTACGAGTCGAGTAACGACCTGAGGGTGGCAAAGTCTGTGGCCAGCTGATTCGTCGTCACGTTCTTGTGGAACATGATGTTGAACCGATCTGGCTCTGTGAACAAGGCTGCCACTGTGGTACAACTGTAATGGGTACAACATATTTGGTTTATATGAAACTTCATTATCACAAACCTGATGTAACCTATGGTTTTTGAATTTGAATTAATGGAGATTTATTTAAAAGTGTTTCTGAAACACTACAAATTCTCAAAAACGTTCTTCAATCTGTTAATCTGCAAAATATAAGTATTATTATCACCACCAAGACCTCTTTAAACCAGTGGACTTGATATTGTGTTTAACATACAATAAAAAATGACTGAATATTCAAGTCAGTATTCAATCTCTCATTTCATCTTTAAGAGAGAAAAAGCTTTTGTATTATTAAAGAGGTTTCACTGTGTTCAGTTACTGAACTGATGAGCAGTTTGTAAACTCTGGTCGAGTGCCGAGTGTCCCATTTACCGCAGCTCATGTTGAGAGCAGTCAGACTTTGTCAAGCCATTAGTGAGTTGCACTGGAATAATGCATATTGAGTTTCAATGCAATATGGCAGCAAACTGTAGTTACATAAATAATAAGAAAATATACGTTATGTTAAAAATTTTGCAATCATCTGGCAACTAAATAAAATAAAACTCTTATTATGGATAAAATATCCAAGTACATACTGTACTGATAAAGTGGTTTATCATTACAGCAATGATAAGGGTAGTTTAGACAGTGGTGCATGCATCTATTTACTAGCTTATTAAAAAAAATAAAAAAATAAACTGTAGAAAAATGGTTTTCCAAATTTCATGGCTTTTCATTTTCAACCATTCATGAGTGTCTGGCATTGAAGAGATTTATGTCAAAAATCATCCGTTGTGACAAATTTTCTGCTATTTTATTTCAGAGTGTTTAAACTTTTAGTCCCACTAACAAATAAGCCCTTTTTTTTATTATTTTTCGCTATGCACCCAGCATGCATTCAAAGTAGTTATTGTAATTGGAATATGACAT
The DNA here is from genome assembly GCA_003012365.1 of Medauroidea extradentata. NCBI lineage: Eukaryota > Metazoa > Arthropoda > Insecta > Phasmatodea > Phasmatidae > Medauroidea > Medauroidea extradentata. The sequence continues at coordinate 3,846 of PNEQ01004899.1, read as the reverse complement.
AATTAGGGCTGTACTTAGTGAAAAATTTCTACATGTGAAACTCAAGATGTCTAAATATCTAATAACTAGCTGACCCGACAGACATTGTCCTGTCTTAACGATGACTACTGAAATCAAATTGTTACATATAATTAATGTGTATAAATAAGTGTTTGTTTTCTTTTTTGTTTGTTTTCTTGAAAATCCATGTTTTTCACATGGTCAGTTACACGTCGCCTGTTCCCGTGTCGGAATACCAACAAAACTACAGTATATACTAAGAATATTGTACATCATAAAGCATTAGAAAAATAAACACACTTTTTTTTATTAATTATAACAATTCGATTTCAATAGTCATCGTTAAAACAGGAAGCATGTAGACAAAATTATGGAAAACAATGTTCGTATTTGTTTAGCATCCTCAAGACGTAATGGCTCTGAACTAACACTGATGTACACTAAGAAATTCAGTTTTCTTTTTTTATTTTTTATCAATAAAATTACTCCGATCAAAGAATTTGTTTTAAACGATATTCAGATTTTTTACATCCTCTTTGTCAAATGTTTACATTGTCCAAAGCGCTAAGGTTAAACTAGAGATAATATTATATGGTTGTTAAGTATTCTTAAATGTTCTAATTTCCCGCGCAATTTTTAAATTTTTTTTTCAATAAGAACCTTTTCCTAACAATAACAAACAGAACAAAAAAAAAATAGTGAAATCGGTCCAGCCATTCACGCGTGATGGCGTGACCAAAGGATGTAGGGATTCATTTTTATATATATACTAGCAGTCCCCCGCGGTTTTGCTCGCGAGTATTATTCGTAACTGATAATTGAAAAACCTCTTTGTACACAAGATTAGTACTTCAGTCATCAACTGTTAGAATGTCCAAGCGGCTAGTTGAACTAATTCCTCAGCAGGATAAGTAGCTATAGCTGTCCACATGAAAAGCAGTCATAAGTTTGTCCCTGCCACTAACAGCGACTTCGCCTGGGCCTTATTTATAGCCCTGCCAATTTTACGTTGTGGGGTAGTTACAGACACCTAAGGTAAGAGGTTAATCGAATGAAAAACATCTGTTTACCCTGTGCACAACCACTGGTAACGGTGCCCTCAATTATATATTTTTAAAATAGTCACATTAACTTTGTTGCAGTTACAAAGTTTCAGTGGGTAAAGGTTTCGCAGAAACGTATTTGGTGCCCCAAACCTGATATTAGTGAGATGATATATCGTCGGTTTACTGCCAAAAGTGACACAGTCAAAATGAGATAATATAAAAATGCTAGGAATGTTGTTCACAAACAATTGCCAAAGTTTAAAGTCTATTCGTCGTTTTGTACTGTTGTGTCACAGTATAGTAACTTACCACATTTTTGTTAATATCTACAATTTAATACTGTTTTTAAACGAAATAGCATTTATGACTTAATCACTTTTGGCAGAATACCGACGATATGTCAGCTGATATTGTAGAGGAACCTAAGTGGAAAGCGAACTGTAATTTTTCCCCATTTAAAGACTACATGTAAATTGCACTAATTCGCTCTGCCTTGTAGTTCTTGTGTGTCAGAATTGAATGTTCACACGCAGCTTTTAACGGAATTCGAGCCTAAAACCTCCCGGAATTTAGACCTGAGTAACAAACAACTGCGTCACGTAACATCAAAATAATTCATGAAAATAAATTATTTAAAAAAAAATAAAATATCTGTATCCTGGGCTCATAGAGGTTGTACAACACCACGTCTCGATAAGTTCTGTAGAGTAAAACTCCTGTATAGGTTGTTTCTTGCTGTTTGTTCCTGCTTTTCGGATTGTCTGCATTGAATATTGACCAATTTTGTTTTATTCTTAATAATCACGTTTCTTATAAAGAAAAAAAAATTACGTACATATTATTTTTAATATTTACGTAAGCATCACTCTGACGCGAACAACACCTCAATATCGCTACTGGTTAGATAGATATCGTGGGTTGATGGAAAACAAATTTTGTGCTTTTTCACCCTTTTGGGTGTCGAATTTAGAAATATTTTAAATTTACATCTTAGACATTTGTATAAGTATCCAACTGAAGTGTAAATCACATCGCTAGCCCGTTCAGTTGAATCAAAATCGACCATTCACTAAAAAAAACACATATCACCCCTGCACAGTATTGAGAAATTGAATTTCGAAAAATCTGAAAACCGTTTTGCATTAATTTCTGTAATCATCATCCTGAAGAAAAAATTAATTGTATATCTCGACGGGTTCGATAGATATTGAGGATTTATCTAAAACACATTCAAGGTCTTTTCACCACCTATTTAAAAAAAACCCTTTAATCACGTTTTAGAATACTTTATTGGTATCTCGTGGACGTAAAAAACACAACATTAGCCCGCTGGGTTCAAGATATATGGACAAATTATTGAGAATGCTTTTCACCACTTTTTACCACTTTTTACGTCCTTAGGTGGCGAATTTCGAAAATTCCTGAAATTACTTTTTAGGTATTTGAGTAAGCATTAATCTTAAACAAAAATCATGTCGCTATACAAAAATTTACGGGATCGATATATATCGATTGTGAATCGAAAACATATTTTACCCCTTTTTTAACCGGTTTAGGGCCGAAATCGGAAAATATATTTCAATGGTACTTAGGATAATCACAAAAGCATCAATTTAAAGCAAAGAGCACTTCGATATCTCGATTGGTTCGATAGATATTGAGGGATAATCGAAAACACATTTCACGTATTTTAACCCCTGTAATTAAAGAATTTCGAAACGTTTTGGAGTCCTGTCATAGAGATTTGTATACGTAACAAATTAAAGTAAAAATTACGACGATAGCCAATTGAGTTTCAAAGATATAGACGATTCATAAAAAACACATTTTGCCCCTTTTTACTGCTTGGGGGTCGAATTTTAAAAAATCCTAAAATTACTTTTTGAACATTTACGTAAGCAATATTTTGAAGTGAATACCAGCTCTATATACCGAAGGATTCGATAGATATCGATAGTTAATCGGAAACACATTTAAGGTCTTTTCACCCACTTAAATGTTGGATTTCGAAAAATCCTTAAATTGGCCAATATGCATTTTTACGAGTGTCCTATTAATGTTAAAATCACGATGATAGGCCTTCGGGTTCGAACTCTAACGATCTTCCTTCGGAAATACATTTCACCCCTTTTCACTCCCTTAGAGGTCGAATTTCGAAAAATCCCTTCTTAGTGCTCGCCTACGACCCAAGAGGAACCCCCACAAAAATTTTCACGATTCTAGGTCCAGTGATTTGGGCTGCAGTTTGATATGTCAGTCAGTCAGTCAATCAGTCAGCTTTCATTTTTATATATAGAGATATATAGATTTACATAAAATTCAAGAACTACACGATTAGCAACTATCATATAAATAAGTTTGGTAAATTTTTGTGTAACAGTAAAATTCATTCTTGTAATGCTCTTCACCATAACGTGGGGAAATATTTTATCAATATTCAAAATTAAAATACTGTTACAAGCTTGCGGGCTAGGTACGTTTGGGGATGGAGGTCTTTTATAAAATAAAGAAAATAAAGCTAATCTAGTTTATTTACAACTGTATATACAAAAGAAATCTATGTCTATAAAGATTTATCACAATAAATAGCAAACAGAAGAAACAACTACTACTTACATAAAGGATAAAAAAAATACATCTACACAAGTTCTCTGTCTATAGAAAGGTTACTAGTCACTCACAATGGTGAACCCAAAGAAATAATACCGCAGAATCTTTCTGGCCTAGAATCACCTTCTTCCTCCTACTTGCTGCGGTCCCACTCGCTGGACGCCCTTGAACAGTCGTCGCAATCCAATAC
>PNEQ01004898.1:46388-79846 GCA_003012365.1 Medauroidea extradentata | reverse complement strand
TTTTTTTTTTTTTTTTTTTTCAAGAAACCTATAATTTTAAACGGACGCTTTTAGCACTGAATTATATACCATCACCTCTTAAGATATACCCAAACCTCTCAAAAGCAAGATATTGTACACATAACTTTCATTTTTCAACCTTGGTAATAGTTAAGAGGCGTACATTTTTTATTTTGCTAAACCTGAGATGAGGGTGATGGGTGATAGGCTGGTGGAAAAATAAACAATTTAGTAAGGTCACACTCATGTGTTTTATTCATTCACATTCATTCAGTAATCTTTATTGTTGAAGTACATTGTCTAACGTAGTTTGTTCGTCATGCTGTCAGCCTTTTAGAAAGGTAAACCCAATTGCACATTTGTAACTTTTTTTTAAAGAAAAAATGTTTATAAATGGCTATGAATAAAATAATATGGCACCAAACTGCAACATTTGGCCATGGGAAAATTCCTTTAATTTTCTTATCTTGTCGCTATGCTAACTTGCTACAATCAAAAATTAAGCTCACTAAAGGTGTGGAGAAAGATTTTTTTTTCATAAATATAAATTTGCAAACATAGAATGTTATTTAAGTCTCATAATTTTCTAAATTAAAACTAAAACAATTTAAACAGTTTTAATAGCTGCTTTAGGAATAAAATAAAGATAATTGGACTACACACATTAACCTTTAAATAGAAAAATGTGATTGTGTTAATAGAGACCACCTGAAATTTGATAAATTAAAACATAAAAAAAATCGTTACTTAAACATTTTTTGTACTTTTTAAATTAATATATTTTCATTTTCAAATATCCTACCTCTGCTTGACTTTGGTTGCTTAGCTACTGAAGTTTTAATGTATAGTAATTTAGGTGTTTTTTGTCCTTTACATTTGTAGCTTGGATGCCTTCTGCGTAACATCACTCAATTGATAGCTCAACTGAAGAAAGGAAAATAAATACTAAATTTGTGTTTACACACCATAATACATGATTATCTGTGAAGTATAGTGATACAGTAGAACCCTGTTACTGTATAACATTTTTCAAGGGACCTGTGCAAAAAAGTGTTATATGCAGGAAAATGTTATAAGTTAAGCAGGAATCAATATTTTTAAACCAATAAATTGATATTACTCAAAAGTAACTTAAAATTTGATAGTTTATGTACAGTGAATAGGCCTATAATGAGATTAAATGCAGCTATAGTTACTGTGCCATCATGAACATGATTAATACATACAGTAAAACCCCTTAGTAACAACCCCTTTTATAACCACCACCTCTCTATAACAACCCTTTCCTAAAGAACCGTGGGGTTTAAAATAGGGGTTTTATTGTACAGTTAAACCTCTTTATAAAGACCACCCTTATATAAAGACCCTATTCTAGGGAACTGTAAGAGGTCTTTATAGAGAGGTTTTACTGTACATTATGTGTATAATTGAGGCTTTCCCACTTGTCTTCGAAAGTTCATGATCGTCATCTTCAGGATCACAGTCTTTAATATCACTGTAATGTGCACTTATGATACTTTCTCAGACATTAATTTGTTTTTTACTGTTGTTTATAGTCTACAACTTAGTTATTTTATCTAAAATAATACAGTTAAAAAAATTACCAGAGTTGTGGTTAATGTCAGAGAAAAAAGTGATGTTATATGCAGGAAATGAAAATACAAGTGTTGTTATAAGCAGGAAATGAAAGCATTATGCTTTATGGAAAAATCTTGGGACCAAAGAAAAGTGATGTTATATGCCGGAAAATGTTATATCCAGAAATGTTATAACAGGGTTCTACTGTATAATCATGCATTATGGTGTGTAAACACAAATTTAGTATTTATTTTCCTTTCTTTAGCTGAGCAATCAATTGAGTGATGTTACGCAGAAGGCATCCAAGCTACAAATGTAAAGGACAAAAAGCACCTAAATTACTATACATTAAAACTTCAGTAGCTAAGCAACCAGTCAAGCAGAGGTAGGAAAATATATTAATTTAAAAAGTACAAAAAAATATTTATTAACATTTTTTTTATGTTTTAATATATCAAGTTTCAGATGGTCTCTTTCTGCATAACACAATTACATTTTTCTATTTAAAGGTTAATGTGTGTAGCCCAATTACTGTATCTTTACTTTATTCTTAAAGCTGCTATTAAAACTTTTTAAATTGTTTTAGTTTTAATTTATTAAATGATGAGACTTAAATAACATTTGATGCTTGCAAATTAATATTTATGAAAAAAAAATCTTTCTCCACACCTTTAGTGAGCTTAATTTTTGATTGTAGCAAGTAAGCAATATGCCAATTCACAAGACAGTGCCATTAATTTTTTTTTTCATCCAAACATATTTGTATAAACTTCGTTTCTTAGGATATGATGAAATTACAACAAATGAAAGTTCATCAGACCCAAATGGGAAAAAAAAAACCTTTGGGCATAACCAACAATATATGCTCCCTCAGCAGCCATTTCAGTCACCCTTCCCCCACTTTTCCATTTTCAGTAATATGCATGATTATCCGAGAATTGCAGACATGAAATCTTTTCTTGAAGTATGTCTAGTAAGCGGTATAGTCTAGTGCATAATAAATGAACGTCCTATCCCGTATCCAGCTTTTCCCCCTTTTTTTAATCACAATTATGTTATTGCATATTAGCACCCCTAAACCAGCTGTGCCATCACACTCACCAGCAAACTGTAAATAACTGTATGGTTCCTGACTGTAGTTCAGATAGATACTGAAGAATATGCATTTTTGTTTAAAGAGTACAAGAAAAAAAAGTCTGTGGAAGTAACTGTGCCTACAAGTGCATGCTGCTACAGCCACGCTACAACATTAGTGTGTATAAATTACTGACGTACTGTTCATGCAAGAAAGACTCACATACCATCCAACCCTAAATTTTAATATGACGTTCCACTATAAACTTAATTTCTCTTTTAGTTTACCCATTTGTACTTCATTTAGGGCTACAAATTCAAAATTTCACTAAATTCATAAATTATTCCTGTATTTCTGCCCACTAACTGCTGTGAACAACAATTTGCTCATTTTTAACATTAAGATTAACTTATTTGTGGTGTTTACTCGTAGTTTCAATAATAACAATACAAGACATTTAATACTATTTATATTTCAAACAGTTTTACCACGCATCTTATCCAGTAACAATTTTACATAAAGAAACACAGTTGTATATTGACATGCAAGAAAAAAAAAGACAACCAACTACACTAAAAGAGCATTTAAAAGCACTGATAGTTTATGAAATTTTTAATTTCTACAAGAAAACTGGTCTTCAGAGCTACAAATAGATATTAAAATAAAAATTTTAAAACACAACTTTCTCTTGTAATCTACATTATATGGACTGCATCCATTCCTTTCTGTGAAATGGAAGGTGAAACCATAGGTATGCACAGGGGTTACGAGAGGTTTCAACGACAACCCCTAAAGTGCGAAGGCACTTTCCAACCTAGTTAACTGTATAGGCCCTATCCAGGAGATAATCATGTTGCAGCACTCACTGCATCAATTGAATTTAATTTTGACCACACCGGTAATTTAAATTTTACCATAAAGTGCTCTAAAATGGCCTGCAGGGAGGGAGGTGTTCTTACAGCACCTTTCACACCAGAATGCATCCTCTTGAAAGGGTTTTGCAACCCCAAATATTTATAACTCTGTGCACACTTATGGAGGAAAAACAGAAGAAAATATAATTCTATAAATAATAAGTACCTACAGCATATAGAATGCAAAATAAGAATAGAAAATTAAAAACAAGTAAAAGTTCTACTTGCACATTACAAGGCCAGAAAAATTAGGTAGGAGGGAGTGTTTCTACCAAGACCATGGTGTACCTTGGATATGTCTGAATTTTGCGAACAATTAATTTGCCGACAGTGTGTGTCATTCTTAATTACAAAATTACCACTGAGAGAAAGTTTAGATGCACAAGCACGGGGATCTCATGTGCTAGGTAAAGCTGTTTTTAGCATTTTAAAGTAAAGTTTTTTGTTTACTGTTGAACGTGTTTCTGTTTAAAAAAATTTGTTGTACCTTGCACACAACCTATGGACAGCACATTAATTTGTGGGTAAAAAGTGACTCTTTCTGTTGTATTTAACCGTCAGCAGCCAGTCACATTAAATAATATATTCTAATGTAGCTCAGATCACAACTTCATCAGGTACAATTGAATAATGAAATTCATAATACAAGTAAAAGGTTATAAATGTTTCCTAAATTATTATATTTCATTTGAAAAATTGTGACAGTTTTATAGACTTTGACTAAGTGATTGAAATAATTCAAACATATTAGAAGTACATATGTTTGACTAATTTTTGAAGTGATAAATCTGGCAAAGTTATTAGAATATAAGAACTGGGGCATTGGATAAACTGAGATGTAAGAGAGACAAAGGTCAAGACAGTGTAGCAGGCAACCTACAGACTTTATTTATAACATGGCGAAAAGTGTTTGATTCCTGATAGGGGCTCATCCTTGGGGATCCCTGATTTTCACAGAAAGATTTTTGCACCACTTTGTTTCAATGCCTTATGAACACATCTGCAGCTCTAGTTGGTGATTATTGGCAGCATGTATAGAGGTATCACTTATTTGACTCAGATGATCTGAGCAAGGTTACTGTGACACCACACGTCTGTGATTGGCAGGTAGAAAGTCAAAAACATCCAATCACTGACCATGAAGCAAAGCTGTAGTGTGTATGTAAGGCACTGAAACAAAGTGCAGCAAAACTATTTTCACGAAAATCAAGGGTCCCTAATCATCGTATTTTCGTAATATGTCCCAAAAACTTTACTTTTACAACTTTACTCCAATTTAACAAAATGTCTCGGCGGCCCAAAAATGTTTGCTCTAAATTGATGTTTCTTTAAATCTGACTTTAAATTTTTCAATGTCCCAAAAGAAAAAAAGTTAAATCCTTGGGCATGTTTAGTCTGAATTTAAGGGTATTCAAGTGGGAAAAAATTACAATCTTACATTTGTATGAAATAGCGATGGTTTATAGACATTACTTAGAAGTAAATTTTCCTATAACAAAAAAAAAATTAGCATTACCAGATTTTCTACAACAGCACTTCAAATTTAAAATTTGCATAGTTTTACTTCATAAAATACTTGAAAACCAATAAATGTTATGAAAATAAATAATTCATATTATAACTACACGTCCTGAGCTACTGTTTCAAGTATGTAAAAATTCATTACAAAAAATGTTTGTATTTTAAAAAATTTCTAAAATTTGCTAATTTTTTTGTTACTTTTAGCAGTTGTTTTAAAATACTAAGATATTTTATAATGAGTTGTTATATAGTCAAGCTGTAGACAGTGACTTGTAGTTTCAATGTGATTTTTTTTATTTCATTTGTTTACTGGTTTTCAAGTTTTTGATTAAGTAAAAGTATGCATATTTTGACTTTTAAATGCCATTATGAGAAAACTGGCTGAGCTAAATTTTTTTCGTAAGAGGAAAATGTACTCTCAAGTAATGTTTACAAAATTAACCCTATTTCATACATATATAAAATTACGATTTTTCTCCACTTGAACGCCATTAAGATAATTTAAAAATATGTTCGGTAGCACACAGTGATAACACACTATCGTTACCATCAATTGGTAAGCCACCACTGCAAAAGAAAAAATTCAACAAATTAACATTAAAACCTTCCTGTGGAACACATGTGGAGCTTGCGCCTGGTGAGTTAGATAGGCCACACATGTGCACCATCAACAACATGTGAGAAGTGATGATTAAAATTGCCCCGTGCCTTCCATCTTTCCATCACTCTTCTGCTCCCTTATCAAACTTTAAAGAATTCCCACGAAAATGTAAAAAAAAATCTCACAATGAAAACCGATTCATAAATCTGCAAGACCACAATAATAAAATAATAGATAAAAAATATATGTGGCGGTGGCCGTTCTAGATTTTATTCTGCCGCAGCACTCTTGTTCAATTAACTGATTTCTGCTCGCTAAAGTTCTTCACACTCAAGGGTGTTTCAGCATTAGTGAGACACATTATTTATTTTAATGGTAATTAATGTATTCTTCAAAGAATAATATGTATAAGTACATACTTTAATAGATCCTCTGGTATTATCATGGTTTGCAATAGAAAATAAATATATTGGACAGCACTGCACGCTATTAATAATATAATTAATTTATAGAGCACGATGAACTATGATGCATTCTGACGGAGATGCGAAACACTATCTGTGAATTACTTCCAGTGCTGTCTACAACTCGCAGTGTAAACTGGGTACCTACAAGCTTGTTCACCTGCAAGCCGTCAACTCATAATGCTCATTGGTCAGCAACTTCTGTGGCCATTATTTTCAACTAAATTTAACGATTTTTCTTGTTTCACGGTGGATGGTTTAAGACTATCTATGGAGAGATTAGTTTATACTGCTGTTTTCATTATTCCCGAGATGGTTAAATCGAGGCTCCACTGTACAATCAACTATTAATGAAGACAACTGGAGGGTAGTTTTGCTTATTCCTGAGCATTTTAAAAAAATTTTGAGGGAAATGTGTAAAGTCCCCAACATTTCTTGTTGCAGGCACTTATGACAACTAATATTTACAAATGTGGAAATAGTAAAACTACACAAAAAGTACAGTGGTATTCACGTTTATAAACAGAAAATTTTATTACGAAACAAAAATTAAGGAACAAATACTGTAAAAATTCCATCAAAATCAACCATATGCAACTAGTACACAAAAGTTAAAAGACAACTGGATGTATTCAGTATGGGGAAAAGCAGCGGCCAAGAAAAACCACGTAAAGGAGGCATTAACTGCAGCCCTGGTCAATTCCATTTGTATCACTACCAGGCAACTGGAGCTTCCTCACCAGATTTTACACTTTTTCACAAGAATGGTAAACTGTACGTGCAGAAAGTGGAGTTCGTTCCAGTTTTACAGCCCATCTATTCTCGGTAAACTGGCTCAAACAGGCACCAAATAAAGTTTCCTTGAATGTAATCTGTTAACTGGCAATGCAAGCATTTTGGAAAAATCACCAGAATGTAGCCCTTTATATAAATTCCTACATGCAGAGAATATGTGGCAATTAGCCCAAAAAGTTAACTTGTGTTGCATACTCGTGTGGCCGAATGATTTGACCACGTTTCCATGGTTTAAAAAGACATCACAGCCAATGATTAATTGAACATGCTCATTATTTTGTACACCACAATTGAAGGGCATTCAACATGTCATCTTCCAGAGCAAGATGAAGCACCACCTTACTAAGGCCTTGCAGTTCATGTCTACCTTTATGAAAAGTTCTCCGTCAGATGTATCTGGAAATGTAGTCGGATACTCTGGCCACCTAAGAAAACCTAACCGGGTTTATTCCTACAAGAGTATGTTAAAAATGTATATATGAAACAGAAGTTTACAACATCGATAACCTGAAGCAAAAGGTTGTTGAAGCCATTACAAAAAGTAATGCATGACTTCTCAGAGAATACAAAAGGAAACATCTGCTAGATGTGAAGAAAATTATTACTGTGCATGTTAAGTTTATTAATTTGACAGCTCATCAAATTTCTCATTGAAACTTGGAGAGACATTGATTTGCAAGCTACAAACTCCCTCTTGTTCACTTGTTAGTTAAATTTTTCATTTAATGTTAAAATTGTAAAAGTTTTTATGGATTTTTTAAAAATTACACCAGCAATTATTAATCTACACCCTCTTTATTAAGATGGGTGTATAGTGATTTTTTTACTTATTAGTTTGTTAAGAATAAGAAATTATGCTTCATAAACTGACTGTCAAAAAAATATGTACATTACATTTTGTTTAATTTTTAAATATTGCCCACAATACAGGTTCACTGTATTTACTTTTTGTGTTATTTACTGCAAATATGGTTACATGACATTAAACCTATTTATAAAGCAAAAAAGTGCATTTGCATGTATTTTTATTTACTTCTTAAATAAAATCCAAGGTACTAGAATTGTTCCATGATCAACTTTGTAATGTATCAGATTTTTTCTGTAAAAAAATTATTCTTGAGTTTAAGGAACTTATTCCACAGCACATACATATATGCATTAATGAGTCAATTGTACACATGAAAGCAGCAAATATTCTAACAACACTTCAAAAATTCAGTTACTTCAGAAAAATGGTTCAAGGAACATCACCCTCTCCTACCTATTCCTAAATTCCACAATCATATTTTATTGCAATAAAAATAGTTGGCTGTTATTTAATTTACACCATCTTTATAAATTTAGGACTTTGCAACACAAATAAAATGAGAACTAAATTACATGAAAAAAGCATAAAACATAAAATCACATGAAAGTAGAATATTACACATTACAGTGAACCCTCGATAACTCGGACCTCGATGTCCCAGACTTCGGATAACTCGGACAGAATTTCAAAAAACAAAATTAATTTTAATTCAATTATTTTTTGGTCAAAAATCATAAGAAAATTGTGTCTGCATCATTTAAATCCATTACATGTTATTTAAAAACAGTATTAAGCTTTAAAAGCAGTTGCTCATCGCTATGTAGTCTTTAATAATCCCACCGTAAAATATCTGGCAAGTTCCGTGTAAATGTTGCTAGCGAGGCGCGCGAGTAGAGATGCAACTCAGCAGGTGCGCGAGTGGAGATGCAACTCAGCAGGCGCGCGAGTGGAGATGCAACTCAGCAGGCAGACCTCGCTTCTTTATCTTTCCTCCCTCTTAACCGTGCGCGCGAGCCATACGCCTATGTGCGTCAAAAATAAACAGTTCAGTATGATGCTGGTGCATTGGACAGTAACTACAGGTCACAATGGTACCTAAAGGGAAATTTATTTTGTTTTGGTATGTGCGATAAATTCAAGATTGCAAAACAATTTGTTCCGGACATTAACAAAAAAATTAAAAGCCATTGGTTTGCATTGCAATGTAGGCAAGGTGGTGAGAGTGTTTTACGGCCCTTTAACGACGTCTTACAAGTCGATGAGGATGAAGTGTGGTGAAAAAACAACACAACATCCATGCCCGAGCAAGGATTCGAACCCAGGGCCTCTCGCACCATAAACTGCAGCCTAACCCACTACGCTAGAGGCCAGTGCGATATCGAAAAAAAAGGGCTTAATAAATTATAAAAAAGGGGAGGTGAAAGAAAGAGGCTTTTGCCCCGGGTCGCACATTCTAGAGGGCCTCGCTTTGAAATAGTTAAATGGTTAAAATGAATGGGCTTTTATTGAGTTCCAGATAATGTTGATGGTATCCGTGAATTTTATTTTAAGTGTAAAGAGTGTGTAAAGGCGTCACTGATCTATGATGACGCAGCCAAGGTAAGATAGTATGGTGGGAGGCCTACAAGCGCACATTATCACTTCAACCACGGCCTTAGACTTCAACTAAAGAAAAAAAAAGGATGAAAGGTAGACTGAGATTTACGTTACTCCTGGCCTTGTATTCTAACAAAGAAGCCCTGGAAAAAAAAAAAAAAAACAATTTCTCGTAGGAAACTAGCAGCTGGCTGCAGACACGTGACATGCTGATGTAGAGTGATTTTTCATGTAAACATCTCGTGAGTTGCATGTGGTCACGTGCTGTGTTTTTATTGCTGTTGAGACTGTATTGGTTGACCTTGACTACTTCCGCTCGCACTCTACCACCTCCGCTCGCACTCTACCACCCTAGCTTATCTCGCGCACACACACACACACACACACACGAATGCACGCATAGACTGTCGTCAGCCAGACGAGAGAAGGGGGTGAGAACTTTTATGTGGTCGAAGGGTGCCTTGGTGCCAGCTTCTAGCACAGATAAAAAAAGATCAGCCAGAAGTAGCATAAAAATAAATAAAAAAGAGTCTGCCGGCCCAGGTTGTTTGACATTCTTTCTTTTATAGTTCTCCCGTTACAGTGATAATCCCCCCCCCTCCAGTAAACTGATAAGTACAAAGCAGTATATATTGCCACTTCTTTTGCTTGTAGAAATGATAGCATACTGGTTTCCTCACGTTTCTTGTGATTGACTGATTACCCTTCCTCCACGGACGCCCCTTCGATAACACAGACAAATCATAACTCGGACAGCTTCTCCCCCTTTTTAGTCCGAGTTATCAAGGGTTCACTGTACTAAGAGAATAGATTACAGGAAAAATACCTTTTACTACATTTTTAAAGACAATAAAATAATACACACTGTAGGTTTAAAAAAAGCCTCTACACAAACACTAAAATTTCCTTATAATGCAGTATAACCTTGCACAATGTTATGGTTTTAGAGGTACATAGCGGTAGGTAAATCAGTTATTATGTTGCACGAAACTGCCTTTTTTTTTTGTGATTTAATTGTGATTGTAAGCACTAAAAACATTTAAATATATATTGCAATGATCATGTTATTTTTTAAAAATATGCAATTCAATTATCAAGGGTAGCAATTTTATGCAGTAGTTCTCGGAAACCGAATTAATGAAAAAATTGATAAATCAGTGCAAATATGCAATAATTTGTGCCAAATGTGTGCTGGAAAATTTTGTTTGTTATGTCAAACATCAAAAATCTTGGCAAAAATTGGTTAAAAATTTCAGTTAAATTAAGTGAGGTGCTCCACTAGCATCCCCACCTTCACAATGAATTCTTTGACAGTAATTTCTCAGCATCTCACAATTTTAAAAAAGCAAAAATGGTGAACTTATCAGAACATGAGGTAATGTCTACTATTTGTGCAGCCTTATAAACCTCGATTTAACAAAATGATGTGGGACCCGAAAATGTTTACTCTAAATAGATGTTTCGTTAAATCATACAGAAAAAAATTGGTGAAAAAACTTCCAGTTGAATGCTTGGTGAGCGTGCGCATGGTGAGTTGAGCCACCAGCACCCCATCAACACATGAGAAGTGATGACTAACAATGCCAAGTCGTCAATCTTTCCGTCTCTCCCTTGCTCGCTCCACCAATGAATTTCAGGAAATTCCCATAAAAACGTTAAAAACAATTACAATGAAAACTGAATTAAACGTATGCGAAACAACTGTAAAATAATAATTAAACACGCACTGTGGCAGCGGCCATTTGAGCTTGTAGGCAGCTTCGCTCAATCAGCAAACTGGTTGGTCTGTTACATCTGCTTGCTAAAAACGCTTTGCACTAGAGCCTTTTTTTAGCATCTCAGTAAAATTATTTCAGTTAACAGTAAAAAATTTGTTGTAAATGTCTATATAAATAATATAATTACATATTTTTCTATAAATTCACTTCTTTTATCAGCGGTGCGACAGAAAATAATCATGCTGGACACCACTGCACTCTATGGGTAATAGAATTAATCGATAGAGCAGCTGTACTGCAACACATTTTAACGGATGCACGAAGCACTATCTGTGAATTAGTTCCTGTGCTGTCCACCGCCGCGCTGTAGCGACTGGGTACCTAGATGCTCGTTCTCTTGCCAACCACTAGTGTGAGGATCCGTTTGCTCGGCCGCGTGTGCTTATATCAAAGTCACTCCTGCGGTCAAAGTTTTCAACGAATTTCAACTATTTTTTTTTTGTTTCTCGACGGATGGTTTAAGCTTATCTATGGAGAAATAAGCATATACTGCGGAAAATTGTAGTATTTTTAGTACACTTACATTGCAATTTATATTCCATTTTATCAAAATATCTTAGTTATTTCATACAATTATTTTATTTTTTTAAGGTTCCCAAAAATCCTTTTGTTAAATAAGTGTACGCAAAATTGAGGTTCGACTGTAGTTTTATTGGCATGGCAACTACAGTGCTGCACATACTCATGAGACACCTGTTGGCAAATTGGCAAACTAAATGTCCATCACATTAGGTCCGGGATGGACCATTTGTTTTCTTGGACTTAATACTCGTTGCTACTTTATTCTCCATGCAGAAACTAATGAAAATTATATATACTTGTTAAATAAACCTTATAGATAGGAATACAGTATCAGAATGCTGCTATACATGTTTTGTATTATGTTTTCAGTTTTGAACAGTATTTGCACCTCAACTGTATTTATTACAGGTTATTTGCCTCATTAGAGACAGTACATAGCAGACAATTGTGTTTCTCAAGTGATGCAAATATTCATACTGAAATTTGTTTGCAATCATTTTTCTTTCTGACTGTCATGTGTCAAATCTGCAATGCAATGATACCACTGTAAAAGTTATGTCATAATGAACTAGTTTTTTTAGTACATAACATATACCTGTATTTTGATTTAAAATCTAAAAAAAAAAAATAGCACTACGCTGAATGTTAGCAGTGATCTGTGTTAATGTTTTATTTAGTGCTAAGGGACGACTGAAGCTTTCTTTTAAGGGTACCACATTATTCAGAAAACACTGCCTATATTAATAAACTTATATTTCAATTAGCTATCTTTTAATTTTCTGTCAAAAAGCTACTGAAAATGGATAATGAACTTACTTAAAGTTTGACTGTGTTCAGGATGCAAGACTTATTTGTTGCATGTCTAGATCACATATGTTCTTTGAGAATAAATGTAATTACAAAAATTTGTTCAGAAAAATACAATATTAATATTTAAGTATGCAATCTCTTGATTTTAAAGGTAAATGCCACTAAAAACAGACATTATGATAGCTAAAAGTTTTGTATGGCCTAGTGTAAATGTTTACTCTTAAGTCAATGAGAAATGACACTCATGGCATGTCAACCAATTTTTATATATACATATATATGTATAAAAGCTAGCCTACAATTTCCTGGGGGAAAAAAACTAACATAGGTTCTGGGCTACTGGCTAAAAGTATGAGTTCTGGCAGAAAATTTTTATAAAATATTGATTTGTGCATAAAATAATCCTTAACTACAGTAGAACAGAAAATCGAGCAAAAGGTTCCTTCCAAACACTGCATAATATGGTAAACAAATCTCATCACTTTACAGGAGTTAATACTTCCCTCCTCTACTGTATCATATATTTCTAGAAATTTACTGCTATTTTAAAAGGAAAATCATGTGCTTATGTACATTCAACGTGTGCTATTTATGTATGCTAAAGTTGTCTGAAATAAACATGGTAATATACTCAACTGTACACTTATATGTCAGCTAGATACCTTACTTGCCTGCGAATGTGAGAATTGTATGCCAATTTCAGTGACTGTGAACCACTGTTCACATTGTATGCTGTTTCATACTATTTACGTACACAGACAGCAAAATAATTGTGGTATACACTGCTTATGCGCTACTCAGTTTTTACTGTGACTGCTGTGTTATATCTAATGACAGGTTGCTTCTTGAAAGAGAGGTGGAGGACGGGGTAGAAGTGTGTCGGCATGAGGAAGGCAAAGTTATTTTTAGAATGTCTAGCCTGAAGTTTTCCGTTCAGATGAGTGGCGCTGTATCAATCTAATTTGTGTGTTCTCGTGTACGTTGCAGTGCTAGGTATAGTTTTTTGTGTATCTATAGAAATGGGTAAAACTAAAGAGGTTTGCATACATTGCAGAGTTCCAGCAAACAGTAATGAACCTCACTACAGAAACATGAAACTCTGAAGAGACCCGTAAGTATAGTTTACATTAAATAATTTCAATTCCCGCAAAGCATTTAGAAGACCTAAGCAACGAAAGTATCTAGAAGTGGAAGAAAAACTAACATTATCTGTGAAAGGACAGCATGACAAAGCGATGCCGGTGGCGTTAGACATTATTCAAAACAAGGATCATGAAATTGCTCACGAAAGTGGAATAACATTAGCGACTTTTGCAGCTTAACATCTAGACCATGCCAGGTAACTGTACGTGCCTAGTCAGTCCAGATGACAGGCGGTTAGTGCAGAACTGTAAATAGTGTGTGCGCAATTACTGTCCAATTAATAGTTGATTCGTAACAACAGAGTGATGTCACCTTGTCTAATTTCAACTGCCTCCTCTCTCTTGGCCACATCATCCTTCTCTCTTTCACTTGCCCTCCCTCTATTCCTAAATCTCTTTTGCTACAGTTGCCTGCATGAGCACCAAACCACCTATTTTGTTACTAACTCAACCAGCCTCTGTATGGCAAAGACAAATTGGCAACCAGCAGTACACTGTTTACAGTTTGTTCACATGTCAGTGTAACAAGCATTGAATCTTTTGTAACCACGAGCGTCGAACCTCTCATTGTACACATTATATTGCTACAGGAATTTTTTTATAATTTGGGATGTTGAAAATTTCCCTTCAAATTATATACAATGTCACATTATACACCGGAAAATATGGTACACAGTGCATGTGGAAGAAGGACCACATGCTCTTCTCCTACCGCCATTTGTGAGGCTAACTGCAAAGAGGAAATAATAAGTGTGCAGACTACATTGTAATGCATTTTATATGCTGCGTCATGTAAGTTAGGGGCAGAGAGATTGTGACTAGATAGCAAGATCTTTGGTTAGCTGAGCTGCAAGCCTTTATCTGACACATTAAAAAAGCAAGTTATTAATATGACTTTCTTTGCCTCCTAGTATGCTGTGACATGAATGCAACTCTCAAAATATCATTGGATGGTGTGTCACATCATATTATAGTTTCTTTTAATAAACAAAGCATGTGGGTTACAATAACCTTCCTCTTTTCTGTCATAAAAACTAATTTCATTACAAGCCTTCCCCTTAAGGTAACTTCTGCGCAGGCCGCCTAGAGGCGTGCAGAGCTTTGGCCTTTATCAAATTATTCTAAAACTGCTCATTGCACATGCCTACTTATTAATAGCATTTTAAAAAAGTTATATGTGCATATGTCCATTTCAAGTTCACCATGAATCATTAAAGGATATTTTCTAGAAGCAGAAAATGGGGGTTTTGCCACGTATTTTTAGGTATGAATATCTAGGCACAGAATCTTTTAAAAGGTACAGGCATATACAATACACCTTTGTCTTAAATAATTTGCCATTAAATAATAGGGTCACCACTCAAAATCTCATACAAACAATTTGTTTGCGAGAAGACTGCACACCAGTTCAGTGACTTGCACCTAGAGGCTAGGGGGAGGCATGATGCCAATACTGTCTCATCCTTACTCAAACGCGCAATATACGTTCACCCAGGTGGCCATCTTAATACTCTCTTCTGGACATCTACACAAAGGAACTGTTGCCCACTTCCCTACCAGAGTTGTGCCCATTGGAGATTGTCAACAGCTAGAGTTAGTTATCAAAGCTTTACTGTGATTCATTATATCAGCACTATGTTGGTTAAAGAGATGTGACTATCTAGACTGTCACGAATTTAAGTAATATAACACTGTGCAAGCATTTACTGTAGTAAATCTTAAATAATAGAACTGCAAGACAGTTAAAGCAATAAATAAACTATAAGAAATTTAAAAACTACAGCTTAAATCTAACATGAGGACAAACAAAGATTTTCACACAAGCTACAAAGAATAAACAATATCACATTTAAAGGCAGAACATTTTCAACACATGCGACAAATTCACAACCAGTACATAAGAAAAATTAAAGGAAAAAAATTAATCTCAATAATGACAAAAAAACTACTCATTATGAAACATAATCAAAATTTACAAATAAAATTGATAAAAAATACAACTGCCAAAGAAGCAATAAATTATGCCATAAAATGCCAAAGCTAGTATCTTATTCACAACTTATTATATTGTGAAAAATTCTTTTATTCATAAATATATTCATTCAAACAGTTACATTATAATATAATCTAACTGTAATTTTTAGGAAAAATGTACACATTCTTGGAGTTTATACTCTGACATTATAACCGTCACCACTATCATCACATGAAGAATCAAAACTGGAAGAAAAACCATATTGTATATAAATTAAAACTTCAAAATTATCCAACACAAGAAAGAAACTAATTTTGTAAAGTTAAAAGTAAATGCAGTAACATCCTACATAAAGGCAAGACGTAATTCCTATTACACAGTTTGTTCCTTTTAAATAAATTAATGTGCTGATTTGCAACTAATATAAATCCACCTATACTAAGCTTTAGAAATTCATCAGTGTAGCAATACACATTATTTCCAAAATGTTATTCCAAACTTACTAGTAACTGTCCTCTCTCCATTAAACACAAGCTGGAACAACACTATTACAATGTGCCTGGACAGGACATATTAGTTCGACTACTAGAAGGAAGAGAAACTTTAGTATTGATCCTGTAAATTTTAAATAAGATTTAGGAATATAAATAAAAGCTTATTTAATTATTACCCTTGACAAAAATTTTTATAAACTAATTTTAAAAATTTTAATAAGCTTTTTCTAGGTGATAGAAAAATGCATTATTAAGGGGGATTGATCCCCGTCAGATCGGATTGACGATTTTTCTTATAAATCAGGGAATATACACATTCTTTTACTTTTTTCACGTTGACAAGGCATAGTTTATTGTTTCATTCACTTTTTGGAATCCATATGGCATTGTTTCTGTTAATGTTGCGACCTCTGTAGTCGCTCCCGTGAATAAAGCAATTTTTCCTTTTCAGCTGTTTCCCGTTGCAAAATAATGAATATATTATGGTTCCAGCAATTACAGAAAATCGATTAAGTTTGTATCTATGCCTTGTCGTGACAAAAATTTTGATACACCTACTGGAACAGAAGTTATCTAGAAGAAACAGATAAATCCAAGGTGGTAGGGATCAATACCCCTTAATCTTGGCATACACCTATACCGTAAAATTTATTTTGTTGGAGTGAAATTCAATTTTGCGAGAGACAACAGCATTTAACGAAATGCTAAAGAATGACCAGTAATGGCAAATACAAGATTACTTTATGTGAAGCATATTTATTTTCTGTAAATTTGTAAAATTTAATCGACCAGACATATTTTGACAGCTTGTTCACTGAACTTATAGAAGTAATAAAAATTAGCCAGATGTTTGCTTGGGAGGATCTACAAGTACAACAAAACTTTCTAAGAACCAACACAAGAGAATTTATCTTACCTATTTTAAGGCCATGGAGATATGTCCTGTTTTTACAAAATTTTTAAAGTTTAAAGGGAGCATATGTTATAAAACCATTACATACACAAACTGAAAATAGTTTTTACTATGTAGCCTAATTTTTTTCAAACTAAACAATTTTTTATTATTTTGGATATTTATTGACTTGAAGATAATTTCTTTCAGTAAATTTTTTTTGTAAAAGTTAAGACTACAAAGATAAAAAGCAAGTTTCAACACATCTAAGTGATGGTTTTTGTGATAGCCTATCTGCCCATGGCCATAAAGTAACACAAAATATGTAACCTTGCAATTTTTTTCTTGTCAGAATGCATTATTATATTACATTGACACACAAAAGTTTAATGGGTGATATGAAATTTGAAAAGCAGACATTTCAGATCAACACCAATCAACAACACTCACACACTCACAACTGCAGACATACACAGCCATAATACATAGATATATAGTTTACAAGCCTTATAAAATATCCAATACCTTATCAACCATGAAAATCACAGAAAAAATTCATCGGATACACCATTTTCTAAACACGTTTCTCTAAATATGGCAATTATTGTACGAACCACCACCATTCTTTTTAATAATGTTCTTCCAGATAAAAACTATCATTTCTACCCTGAAGCCATGTGTGTAACTAGGGGTGAGTAGAGGTGGCTCTAAAATATGTGTGACCCTACTGTTTATGTAAAGAGTCTGGTGATCTTGCCGGGAGCCTCAAATAACATTTTGGATTCCTAAATGTAACTTTTTAAATTCTACTTTGACAGCTGTAATAGTGACAGCAATGTGTTTGTTCCATTATCACAGCTGAGAGTTTCATCACACTCTTAGCAACTGCAAATGAACATATCAAAGTTTTTTTTGTCCTACAGTAACAGAAAATTGTTATCCTACAGATGCTCAAAAGTTGACCATCTAAAATTTTTCACCTTTACATAAGGGGTTTGATAAAATGCTGAATCACAATATGTAAGTATCTTCATGTCTACAAAACGCATTCATCTGATAACATTACAACTAAATTTTCAGACCAGTAAAATCACACACATGTTTATCAGAGATTGAAGTAACAGAAATAACATTTTTATTTAATTAATCCTTTTAGTTTAGCCTGTTTAATGTAAATTAGCAGTGCTATACATTCTATCGTAATTTTTAAATGATGTTAAAACTGTATCAAGCTGAAATTAATGAATTATAGCTCTACCATATTTTAGTTGCTAATACTTAGGGCATGCATGTCTTATAATAAAGCATTAGGGCATTTTAGAGTAACAAATAAAAACTGCGAAAAATCGTAACCACTACTAAATCAATTATGTGTAAATTACGAGGTTTAAAATCACAGTCAGACAACAGCAAAAAAATTTGCTATTCAAATACCACTAACAGACAAACTATGCTGAACATATTTTGCATCAATATTTTAAAAAAAGCCCTTTCATCCTGGAAATATGCAGATGAGTAGTTGAGTTGGAGACATCCGTCATGTGATGAAACGGCACTGTTGTCACCTTGTCAAATCTAATAGTGCACAACTATGCTTAACTGGGATGTAGTCCGACCTTATAATAGGCCAACTGACCATCTAAGTAACACTCGATGACAGAATGGGAAAGGAACTCGATCTCAGCATCACATTGTTTTTCGGGCCGCAGTGGCCAAATGGTCGGACCATTCGCCTCCTGGCGAGGTCGATCCCCGAATTTTCGCATGTGGGAATTGTGCTGGACGATGTCATTTGTCTGTGGGTTTTCTCGGGGATCTCCTGTTCACCCCGCCCCCTCATTCTGGTGTTGCTCCATTCATCATATCACCACTCACCAGTGCTGAAGACCTCTATGAAAAGCACTGACCAAAATCTCTAAAACACCACACTGTTTGGGCCAAATACTTTACATGTGACACTCTATCATCAAAAGTCACGAAAATACTGGGATTTCTAGAGATCACTACATCAAACATGTGAATAGACATGATTTTGATAGCAATAGCATCCAAGGACAACTACCATGACACACAATGTAACAATATACCAATAACAGGGAATGTTGTTGATTAACTTTATTGGTAACCAATTTGTCAAAGTGCAGCAAGGTCACTCATCATATCAATACTAGGCCACAATGACCTACGAGTATTTAATCCAGAACAACCTATCCCCTTCCTCCTTGTATTACACAGTAATCACTGCCCAAATCTAGTGCCTCTGCCTCCCATATGTCATATAGTACAATGTTTACAGTGGATGTGGTAACACTGCCCCTTAAACCCATGACACACAAAAAGTGCGTTCAGGAACACATTGATGCACACATATGAGAGGGGAAAACCAAAAGATGCAATGAATCTTTTATGTGCACCATGGGCCCTTCTTCACATTATCTCTATGCATTGCAGAGTCCATGCCAACATACATCTCACCACTATTAGGATGGAGGGATTGATTGCATGCTCTCATTAATATTGAGAAACTCTTTTAAAAAACAGGTCTGTGGGATTGGCCCCCTCACAACTTCAGCTCAAATTGTGAACCTAAAAGATTGTCATTTGTGCATAGATTTCCAGGTCTTTCCAGCTATTGCTACCTTGAATGCCCTGTATCATTTCACTCATCTCAGCACCCTCTACAGCATGATGAAAATCTTTTAACTTTATCCAGTGACAGCCTATATATACTGTTAATCCCTTTAGTTTTATGATGTAACACACTGAATTTACGAATATTTTTATCTAGCCATTTTTGTCTCATCACCAACCAAGGTGCCACTGTATTTATATTACTAATGCTGGTGATGCCATATTACAGTAAGTTTGAGTAATACAGATAATCATATTGGTTGTCCTAGAAACAGGGGTCATTTGGGGACATAAAAATATTTGTTTTTAAATGTAGTTCATATATGTATGTCCTATCCCAAATTATTTCTAACACTGAGCTACGATAGTGACATTTATAAGGACAGCAATATTCATTGGCTATGGTTACTAAAAAAAGCATTACCTATTGAAAATATTGCTCTAAATTTCAATACTGGGTGAGCCATGCATATGTGTGCCATTTTCAAATAATGTCCCCAATTGCCTCCAGGCATTAAACAGGAGAATAATAAAAAGTGACGTTATATTTATATTAGGTAGGTTTGAAACAATTACAATTTATTTATATTTTAACTAGTTTGTAATACAAGTCCAATGTTCTACAATATACACAACAAGCATATCCCTATCAAATGGCAACAATATTTTGAAATGGAAATGCCTAATGTTGTAAATGCTTAGCCTCATATGTCTCATCCTTCAGGGCATGCAGATGTCTACAAGTGCCCAATAATAAATCTGCGTTAGGGATATGGTATCCTGGTCCTCTGGTATCCTCCTTATACAATATTGATTTATAATGTCTGTGCAGTCACAGCTAGCATGGTGTTCAATGGCATCAAGTTGAAGGAATGGGCGACAGACTGCTCTGTGATACTACATAAATATTATGAACATTAACTGGATATTACAGCCAAAGCAAAATTTTACAAACTCAGATTTTACAAATATAGTGATTTCATAAATTTACTTCTGAGAATCATAAAAAAATATCCCAAAATATAAATAACAAATATAAATTCCAACCAAAAATTGAATATATTGTAAGTTAAAATCTTTAAAGAAATAACACTGATAACATATTGTGGTAGTAATATTCTGTCATTAATTAATGATGAAATATTAAAAACAAGTAAAAAATTTGTGTAAATCTAATAAAAACTATGGGAATATGAAGAAAGTGCAAAGTCTCTTTTGCCCCTCACACAGTATTCTCACTGTGAAATGTGACAAAGGGATGCTTTATCAACATGCACACACCTCTCCATCCCTAACCCTTTCCATGAACCTTGTCCTTTCTCTTTCTTCACCATGCTGCTCTACTCTGCTAATCTAGGGTACATTCTCTAACATTTACAGGCTCTTATCTTTACAAAAGAGAAGTTAGAGTATACGAAAAAAAAAAATACAGTCACAAGAGACTGTCTTAGTCGTCGTCTTCCTTGAAAGACAGTCGCAGGTAGACTGTCTTTACCAGATGTGAAGTTACCGACTAGACTCCTGGCCTCTCTCATCATTTACCCCTTCCACAATCCAATGCTCCATGCACATGCTCATAGAAACAGATCAACCAATAATGGTGTTACGCGTCACATTCTTGTCCTACAGAAGGTGCTACAGGTGCTAGAACTCATCTAGAATGACCCCAATCCTACACAAGAACTGTGTAATATGAAGTTCTACCCATGATTCTGTGGTATGCATGGGTTCCGAGAAGCATACCTGTCTCGTAATATTTAGAGCTGTTATGATAATAAAAATACAAAGATTTTGTGCTAATAATGCAAGCGAGGCTTAGTTTACAAAGTCACTAGGCCTATAAAATTAAAAAAAAAAAACGACACATGGAATGCGCACATAATCACTGATAATATACTGTTCATTCAAATGTGACAGTTACTGTGTTTATTTCCAAGAGTCATCAGCCATTCATTATATTATCACAGTCTGTTTTAACTGTTATAATGGTTAATGAAATTTCAGCATGTTTATAAACAAGTTCACCATTACTGCTTTCATTATTATAAATCACTGTTTCTACCAACATGTAGTTCCCCTGTTATGTATTTACAATTTTTGAATCAGGAAAGATAATAGTTCCACTGATCCAGATCACACACAACATAATCCAAACTGCTGTTCACACAGAACCAGCTAACAACCTCAAATACCTTTATTTAGATAGCTGCCAACCACTGCACTCACCGCCCGTGTCAAATGCCTACCATGGTCTTAACAAGATATGTCAAATAACCCACACATTCCTGAACAGAAGCTAACCCATGCCACCTGCCAATCAATAAATCAAACGAGCCTTCTCAAACAATGAAACAAACACCAAAGTCAAAACTCTGATATTCCCCTAGCATTCCCATATCATGAAGGCAAAGGCCTCAATAAACTTGAGGCAGTCCATTGCTTCAGCTACAAAATCGTTACACCTTCACACCTAAAGTAAAATCTTTTCAGGCAGTCACTTAACATTTAAAACAAACTATACTAAAAACCAACCTCGACAGTACTACTACAAACAACCTACACCCTATGAGATTACCATAGCACACTTTAGTTCTTGCTCTAAACACCACAAGACTACGATACTTATGCACACTTTCGTTCTTGCTCTAATGACCACCAGCCTTTCATTTCATTCAACGAAAATATTACCAAACAAACAAACTGTTTCCATGGCAGTTAGAATTGTGCTACATAAACCCTGAAGCACCAGCTACAATGTAAACCCAGCACTGCATTTTGTATCAGCATCACTGCCCAACTCTCTTGAGCAGAGAATGAATGACCACTAAGTGGATAAAATACAAGCAATATCTTAATGCAATATTTATCAGCAAGAGAGTTACAACACATAAAGCCTCAAGTTGTGAGTGCTCCAATAACCAAGCAGAGCTAAAATGTTGGGAGCTGGCAGACCAGTATGTCAATTGAAATATAGACAACCTCCAAAAATAAACATCAGTTTACTACCTACAACAGTATAGTCATTTGAATTTAGTGCTATTCGGTTTTTTAGTTACTGGTGCCACACCTACCAAACCAAAGTATGCCTTACCAACTGAGAAAGCTGGTCCAACCAGCAATAAGTCATGTTTATGTCCCAGAGTGAAAAAAATGTGCCATACTACTTAAATTGATGTTTGTGTCTGTTAGTACAAGCTTGAGTACCTATGCTCATGTCTATTTCATTCTTAAATTGAAATTAATTGCCTACTGGCCTATTTTTCACCTTTCACAAAAGTGAAAATAAAGTATAGTTTCCCCTTTGATGTAAATCTACACAAACATATGAAATTTCAAATAAAACCTCATAATTTTTTTTTAGTTTTACCTGAAAAGTTTTTTTATGGGGCATTCACATTTTAACAAATATTGCCCATCATGTGATAGTCTGATTAAACGAATTTTGTGCATGAAAAATACTGACTTCAACTGGTATTATCGTAGCTAGTTTATGCTAATGGCGACGTAATGGCAGCTGGTTATCTACGAAAAAGACAGTGTTGTGGTGATTGTTGTATTGTATAGTTACCAATATGTGAAACTGGTGTATTTCTCAAAAAATAAACTAGGTAGTAAGCTGCACAAATATAAATAAAATGTGGCGACTTATGAACTATCCTAGATTTGTGCTCAAGACACTAAAAACACTAATTTATATTTATTCATGAAGCGTGCTGCATACCTGTGAGACATGGTGTGAGCAAGGATAGGGATTAACATATTAAATTTTATTTGGTGGTGCTGCGTCGATTTGGATTATGTCACATTTGGACAAAATCACTTTCAACATTGAGAAGAGGAGACTACTGCTACAGGAATATAGATGTAGGTAAAACTTTATGAAATTATATTTCAGTTTTTTTACAATGGAAATACTTATTTGGCCATAATTTTTTTAGTATTAAAAAACACACTAAAATATCCTATAGCAATGTGTGCCTTACTGCGATAAATAAAAAATCAGTGGTGGCAAGTACCACATAGATCATCAGGTAAGCACCACCAAATATAATTTAATATGTATATCATTACTATCCTTGCTCACATCAGAGCTCCAAAGCAGCAGCACCCTTAACAGCAGTACAGAGTTATTAATTCACAAGTCTACACATAAATGTTAGAAAAAAGCAAAGCAGATATTTTCACAAAAGCAAACTGATGCAGTCAGTCAGCTTATTATCTATAATACCAGATTGAAAATCATTTTTCCTAACTTGCTGAGCATGAGAAAATAACAATAGCTATGTTATCTGTACATGTCCTGCACACAAAAGTCTGAAATATTTTACATGTCTATGCAAGAACAACCTAAGCTATTCCACCAGTAAATTAGTTGCCTAAACTATCACTAAGTAACTTTGTAAATTCACAGTTACACATTTCTGCTAAATCTTAATGAAACCAAATTTTTTCTTTTATCTTGTTTGGTTTTTAAGTGGTTAAAATTTTAATATTTTTTTTCATAACTTGAAATTCACATTTAAATGAGTTAAAAATGTTACAAATGATCAGTTATTAATATGTTCATAAAAATAAATTTAAGCTTTGCAACCACAATTTGTAGTACGTGAACATTTTGTAAATGCTAAATACATTACTGTTGATACAACTAGTACCCCAACTGAGTTCTTCTGTTACAAATAAAATAATAAATTCTAGCATGGTCTAAAAATGGTGTTCTTAAAACAAACATTACCAACCTACACACATGTATTTCCTCATATTTGTTGGAGAGAAGGGGAATAACTTGGAGATAGTTTCTTTTAACTGACACAGTTTCATGTGCAATGTTTTTAAAAGGCTACATGATAGTAGTTAATTTGCAAGCTATATTAGTTTTAAAAAGTCAAATACACGGTGCCATGGTGACATTTTGGCAATAACTTTTAACAAGTGCAATGTTTGTGAGAAAGACATCAAACTTACTTTATTTTCAGGGGTGCCACTCATTATTGCTATCTACCTGAACTAAAGCTCAAGATGAACCATCGACCAATATTTGAAATATGTCGATATATCATTTCAAGTAGCCATTACTTATTTATTTGGTAAGTGTGACTTAATATTGATAAAATTCTTATTTGGTAATGTTACCTATATTAACAAAAAATTAAGTACAGCACAATTCTACAGCATGTAAAAAATAATTCAGTGTAGATACCATAACTTCTAATTAAAAATTTTAAAAATTGAAAATGTTCTATACCTTCCATAGTTCTGAGGATTGAGACCAAATTCCGATGTTGTTGGGCAGATTATATATCTGGATATGTACTGCAAAAAAAATTTAAAAACTATTAACATTCATGTTTTGTGATATGTACTAAATGAAATTAATTAGCATTTATATTTGTTTTCCTATTGATGCATAGCAGCAAAAGACTTTTTAACACAATGTAGCATAAATTACCATTCATCTCCACATAACAGTCATACCCTTGTTTTGAAAACTGTAACTTCGGTAAACATTATTCCAGTATGCACTGTTTGTCTTCTCTATCTTTACAGTCTTTTAGTGACATACATCACTGTCACATATACTCTGAAACAATAAATGTTTCTATGGTTTCTTATGTGTATACATCACTGTTTTACTGTTTATATATCTATGGTTTACAGTGCTTTTTATCCAATGTGGAGCAGATTTCACACATGTGTCAAACCCCAACTTTCAATAAATTTGTATAAATGGTGTAAGTGTTATACAGTATTATCTATTGCCTTTTACTGTGCATGTATGTGTAAGTTTCATATTTATTATTATGAAATAATATGTAGATCATTGGTCAAAATGCTCCTGCAAATTGCTTTCAAGTTGAGTCAAAGGCAAATTTTAAATTCAAAAACACTCTTGGTTATTTCATAAATTGACAGTGCAAAAGACAGAAAATTCTAATTTCCCTAATTAAATTATGAAAGTAATATGTACACATATACACACACACTATACAAATGCACACATATTAAAAGTTATGTACTCCACTGCTGACATATTTCAAAATTTACAAGCAAATGCCCTCAAGATATAATCATTTATAAACTTTTAAAACTTTTTTTCAGCTGGCAAGGGGTGTCAGAAATTTACTAATAACATAACTTAAAGATATATTTAATATAAAATTAATTTTTTTACACATACTGTACCAGTAAAATTGCTGGATAGTAAATCCAAAAAGTGGATCTTGTATGATCCTCATGGCCAGCTTGTAAAGAAATAACAGCACTAATTATTATTTAACGTCAACATAATTAACAAATAACTGCTTGTGTTTACAGACACACTTTTCCATAGAAAATACATAAAAGTATTTGTTTTTGTTTATGATGTCTGGTATGAACATAATAAATAAAGTGAAACCCTATCTTTTACACCACTCAAGGGACCTCCTAAAAGTTGGTGTAAAATGCAGGAAAGTGTAAAAGAAGAGGGAAATTTGTGCTGTGTGAGGTATACAAGGGACTAGAGAAAACAGGTGCAAAGTAAGGGAAAATGTAAAATCTGGGAATGTAAAAAACAAGTTCTACTGTATATACAAGAACTGTATTGTCATGTACACTGTCAGTGATTTTTGGGATATCATTTTATTTCTCGCCTCTTAGAACTGTTTCATTCCATCTCTATTGATTCACTGGCTGGCAAAAAACTATATATGCCTCCACTCATCCATGCTGATATCTTTGTTAAGTAAAATGTTTTTATAATTTAATTTATAAGTATCGCAAGTATGCAATTTAATGTCAAACATACCTTGTTTAATACACCTGAAATTATTACTGCACTGAATGTTTTAAAGAGTGGTTACTAACCACCTTCAGTTTACAATGTTACCAATAAATCACGAATAATTGTCTCCCAAATCATACTTTTCTTTCACATTAGGCTATAGTCGATAAATGCCAAACAATTTACCCACCACTAACCTTCACATTTAAATACATAAAACCACTGACAACAGAGTCGAATGAGAAACCTACAATATTCATCCCAAAACAATGAACATGCTGGAATTTGGCATGTTTGATCACTTAGCAGCATATGTGAGGTCTACGGGTTTAACTACAACTGACAACACGGGCCGACATTTCCAGAAATGTTCCTTATTCCTATTTACGCCTAACTATGCTCAACTATGGTGCTGCATTTGCCTCTGTGGTACATTTCTTTGAGAGTTTTTATTTTGATTGGAGTTCTTTCCATTTTTACAGTGAAGAAATTTTTGTGATACTAAAGATACTACAGGGTAAGAAACACACTTTACTTCATGCAGCAGTACACAAATGAAGATTATTTCAACCTGATATTAACACCTTACATACATAATTTTGTAATGATTCATAAACTTAAAATCAAAATAAATTCTTTATTCAATTCCAAACTGCACTTTTTTAATGTTAAATAAATAAATGGCTAACAACACAAAGTTCCAAATTTTGGTTTGAAAAATTTATTTAAATGTCTTAAATTAAGTTATAACTAATTAATAATTAAATTTTAGTAAAGAATGGCTTTAAGGAGGAGGTAGTGCCACTTATGTATTTTTCATTATAATTCTCATTTCAGATTCATTTCTCAAAATTTTAACTTTGTTAGAGCAGAAATGTGTACAGATATAATTTTTACAATACTAGCAATTGTACGCTAGTTCTAATACATATGAAACCGTCCAAATTATTTAATATTGTACATGAAACCATTCAAATTATTCAATAAAGAATTTCCTTTGGATTTTTCTACAGAATAAACTACTACAAGTATTCCATCTATACTAACTTTTAATAAACCCAGAGTCTTACTCTGTGTCCAGCATAGCCAGAATTTTAATAAGAGACTTAAATATACAGTATTAACAAAAAACTAATAACTCTGTATCGACAACTGCACCTTCCCCTTTAGATTAACAATTTTTCATACAAACAGGTAAACTGTTGAAAAATACACTGTAATATTCTCAAATTTTATAGAAACTTACTATGGAATTCCTAAATAGAATTTTCAACTTCATTGAACTGTGTACTACAATGCAACATTTCATTTAAAATCAAAATTTTATGTTTAAATGTTTAGATATAATTTTACTTACATAATTATTTGCAAGACTGGTGAAGCCCATATGGATAACCATGTGTATGATTAGATATAAGCAAAAAAGCAGATAGGCCAGGGCCACAACAGAAACCCCGAGTAAAGGCAGCCATCCCATTGATGAATCCAAGTTGCTCGCTACAAAGTAGATGTTGATAGCAATGACCACAGCAGATAACGCAACCGAAACAATCTTGTTAACTCTGTAAAAATACAGCAAAGTATACAAGGTCTGTTCTGCTTTAAGTTCACTACAGGACAATTCTGAAGGAAATATTCTGTCATCAATATACATACATATCAGTAAACCATAACTCTCAACACTTGCACAGAATACATTAACAGACATAAAGGTTACGGCATATACTACACAGACCTACGTTAAACAAAAGTCAAAATTTAAATAGAAGAGTGAAGCTACATTTCTGCAAGTAATAACAACAGTATTATAAACTTATATTTATTTTAAATACAAACATTTTGAGTAGTTATTTACCAACAAATTAAAATCAAAGACAATTTCAGTAAAATATGGTCTCTTGTACACATAATACTCCACATAAACTTTTTACAGCATTAGTTCACACATTTAATAACATTAACATACAGTTTCCATAAAAGTGCACAACCTGTATTCTGAGAGAATTACCAAAGAACACTGCAACTAAGCTGCTAATGTATTATTTTTTAAAAAAGAATACCACCACTGATTAGTAAATTATCTATTATTTATACTTACATTCCATTCTTGAATTCACCCATGATGTGAACACTACTTGTAAATGCAATAGTTGGTATGGTAGCAAATGGCAACTGGAGACTCATCACAGCATTCAGAATATCATTCATTCCAGTGAGTTTATCAATATCACTATAAAAGGCCACAATGAACGTAGGAATAATAGCAAGAGTTCGAGTGGCTAACACTCGCTTCCAACGAGCCCATTGAAGATTCAAAAAGCCCTAAAAAAATTGTAAACATAAACTGTCACACTTAAATGTAAAGTATGAAATATTTGCTAAAAATATGTTTCTGGATAGGCCTATAATTTTTAAGTGAGCGTTTTATAAATATTAAATTTAAATTATTCAGAAAATTAATATTTTGAGAGCTGCATAATTTGTTTACATTATCCCACCTCAAAATCTTTGCCTCACCTTCAAGTTTAGATTTTAAAATAAAACATTAAATAACATGTACTTGTAGAACAAACAAACATACTACACACCCACACAAACATCCAGTTAAATGCAAATTGCACTCTCTTTTGTTAGTTCACTTTGCTATCTAGATTACACAAAATGTGTAAAATCAAACGATCAATACATACCCTCAATGTTAAAAGTGTAACCTACAGTGCTTAACACTAATTTAGTTTTGAAACAAACATACAGCACTACACTAACTATTACTAAATAAATCATAAAATTGGACTACTTAGAAAATATTTACAATTTTTTGTAGACTTCCTGAAACAACAGTAATGTTGTTTCTTATTGTTTGTAGGAACTTGTTATGTTTCAAATTTTTAACTAAAATCTGTCACATAAAGAAACAAATATTTCTTTTAAATATACCAGTCACCCGAACTTACAGTAGTACATAATAGGAAAAACAACATAGTGTAAGAAATTTAGAGTATGGTAAACCCTATCAGGGTTTACCACCTGCTGGTTGACTTGACTAAGCATCACAAATCATGAAAAAGATAGAATGGAATAAGACAGCAGAGTCTACAGACTGATTCATACAAAATCTATGCGAGGAAAATATTACACATTCTGAGAACACACAGTTACTGTGAATAATAACTATCACATGATGGCCATTCTATTAATCTGTGCCAAATTCTTGGCAAAACTTAATATACTAGCACCAAGACTTCAGCTGATTAGAGACCAATAATTTGGAGGTTTTGTCTTTAGCCAGTGTGCACAAAATAAAACTGATAATTGCTTTTATATTTTACATGCACATTATTTACAAAACACTGACTACACAATTTATTGCGTTCATACACTTTTCAAAACCTACATAAAATATTTTTTAAAATTTTGGTGGTTAACATTTTTAATTATTATTTGTACAATTTAATGTTTATGTATTTTCTTTACATTAAGATGAGTTAAACTAATGTGATAACAAAGAACAAATCATTTGAGCAGAAAACCAAATTTTTACCTCCATAGCAAACTGTCCAGAATATGTACCAGTCATGGTACTTGACTGACCAGCAGCCAATATGCCTACTGCCCAAATATACATTGCAGCAATACCAAAGGCACAGCCCAAAAACACGCCACCTTTGTATATGTCGGCATCCACAATTTCTGTATTATTCTGGAACAGGAAGAACAATTGATTAGTCTTTTAAGAAATTAACTTTCTTTCAATTAATCATTTTCAGAAGAACTGTAAACAAAACTCACCGGAAATACTGAAATCAGAGGATTGTCTGGATTCTGGGCGTAACACATTTCTCTCTGTAACAGAGTCAAGAAAACTTCAAAATTATCTAACACAGATTTCTAAATGTACACTTATAGTCTGTATCTTTAAGTATTCAGATGTAATACACTACTTGCACCCATTAACT
Organism: Medauroidea extradentata; assembly: GCA_003012365.1. Classification (NCBI taxonomy): domain Eukaryota; kingdom Metazoa; phylum Arthropoda; class Insecta; order Phasmatodea; family Phasmatidae; genus Medauroidea; species Medauroidea extradentata. Next base: position 49,531 of record PNEQ01004898.1, on the reverse strand, counting down.
TGGCAATGGCTAAAAGACACAGCATAAACTTTACGAAAATGCACCAATTAATCAGAAAAAAATTTAACAGATGAAAAGTACTTTTAGTAAATTATTTCACCGCCATACATATGGCAATACCATCTGGCATGAACTATGATACATGTAACCTACTTAACCGCAAATTCATATACTGTCAACCCACTGGTAGCTGTTGCTGTTGTTTCACCTGGCTCCATACTATGAGTAACATTGGATCGGTACAGATATTGTGAAAAACTTCACAGAAATCCTAACAAATCTAAGTTTTTACAAGGGGGAAGCAACATCCTGCTGGAAAATTGCCCACTGTGTACTGCTGCATATGCAGTGTTTCCTTGACAATTACTCTTATGATTATGAATCAAAAATCATAGGATATCACTCCCTCATCACGACACTACCCATACAAGCAAGATTGAAGCCTGGATTTATGCACTGTTACATGATAAAAATCTACTTACAAACTTTATCTACATAAAACCCATATTTACCACAAAAAATTGCATTCTTCAGTCATGCATGTGGCCCAACCCCATTGTGAAAAACTGCAAATCAAATGACAGTTTTCAGGGTAGTCGTCTGCAAGTTGCCTCACAATAGTGTAAGTGGTAACCACAGACTAAGCAAGATCCTCATGTTCACTCATATGTAGACACCGGATAAATTTGCTGGTTCACTGACCTGTAGGCTAGCTTCTAAGAATATTTGTGAAATTGTGCAGACAGCAGCTGTCTATTAGCTGCTTGTTGACACAGTGGAATGGGCCTCTATTCAGTTACAATTATATTATTGGCTCTGCTACTTTTGGGAAGTGTCAAGTAAGTCAACGGCCAGTTGTGAACATGATGCAGACCTATGGTTACTAAAACTCTAGCTTGCGCCTAAAAGAAAACGTGAATTTTTCAGGTCTCTACTCATAAGGCATGATAGGTAATATGCATAGAATGTAAAATGTTTTGCAAACACTGTACTGTTTTCATTATTCGTATAGCATTGTAGCTGCAGCAAGCCTCTCATACTTAAGAAAAATGGGTTTTTAGGCTGTTGTTAAGCATCATCATGTAATGAGAGAGGAAGTTGTGTAATTAATCACTTTTGATTAAACTGTTAGTCTCAGTCAATTTTGAAACTTTAGATACTTCAATAGTTACATGCAGCATGTTTATATTCTAATACATGTGTTTCCGCACTCCTTTCACTACTGTGGCAAATAGGGAGGAGCATACTGTGCTGTGCTTAGAGTATTCAGCACCAGTGCTGAGCACCAGAAAAGTGAAAATGTAGTTACCATATATTTATATGTTTATTGTTTTACTAAACTTTATCCTGAAATATGTCAATCTATACTACATTCTTTAGAAGTTAGTTTTGTGTGACATATTTCAAAGCATGGTGTGATGCACAGTGGAGGATTGCGGGATTTTATACCACACATTGTCTTGTACATTTATTCATAGTTATTTCCAATACAGCTAGTGTGTCCCTTCCTTCAGAAGACATTGAGTCCCCTAATTTGTTTGAATTCTCCTGTTAGCACTGGTTTTCCTTTTTGAATGTAAAATAAAGATGACATTTCATAATCTGCAAAATTTTCCCTAACTGTTTTCTTGCAAAATATATGCATCCAGTACAGCAAGGCTCTAGGCTGTAAAAGAAAACCATCTTGTACCATTTTATCAACTTCCTCTCAATGTCTCAGTTGTCAACTGCTCACATGTTTTCATTTTATTCAATGGCACACTTGGATTTCATTATATTTCACCAGGCTTTCACTGAACTTCCAACATTTCTATAGCATGACATGTTGTCAGCATAAACACTTCTCTTTTATCACACCACTTGAGTGCTAACAAATTTTCAGGCACCACAAAAATAATTTCTCCTCTCATCAACTTCTCTTTTATTTCATGTTCTTTCCAATTTTTATTCATTCATTTGTAGATCTTTCATGATGCCTCATAAATAGAATAAGGCTAATAAACCAGTTGTCAAGAAATATTGAGTCCTTTCTGCAAGTAGGGTTTCAGTAATGTAGTCACTATATTACCAGCCTTTCCCACATTCGCTCCTGCATAGTCAATGTCAGAAACTACGCCAGTGTTTACTATATGACCAGCACAAAACCCATTTTACGATGAAACAAAGATTTTTATCCCAAAAGCAACTTCTTTGAGAAAAAAAAATACTGTTTGATTGTTGACCTTCCCTTGAAAAGTTAAAGATTTTCATCGACACACTAATTCTGAAATGGAGACATTGGAGATTGGAAAGTCTACCAGAGACCGTCAACCACTGGTCAGATTTTACTGTTGTGATAAATACTATAGTCAGAAAAATGCAGCATTCTTAGAAAATGAAGAAAGCTGTCTGTGGACATTACTTCCCTAAGCACTGGTGTTTTCAGGAGGGTATTTCGTGACATATTTATTTATGCTCAATTTCTTCACTATTGGCATGGGCTTACAAATAGACAAAAATAAATAAATTTCTTTTCAGTTTGAATTTTTCCTTTTCTTGATGCAAGAATGCTCAGATGCAGGAGTTTTGTGAACAGTGAATTAAAAGTAATTACAGTCGAACCTCTATCTATCGTACTCGCATGTATCGTTTTCCCGCATTTATCGTAATTTTTTAATGGTCCCAACATAATTCCTATTATAACCAATGATAACAATGTCCGCATGTGTCGATTTTCCAATTATCGTTTTTCCCGTATCTATCGTACAAATAAGAGTTCCCCGCCATTGTAAATTACAGTGGAACCTCGTTGCATCGTTCCCGTTTCTTTTGTTTTCCCGCATCCATCGATCATTTTTCACGGTCCCGACAAATTGCCTATACAAACAATGTTAAATAAACCCACACGGATCGTTCATATATGCATAAATTTCCCGCATCGACCGTTCAGACATTTTCACCAACAAAAAAAAAAAGTTAACTTACATTTTACGTTTTCATATCACGCTCGTATACACTTCTCGAAACAAACAGGCGTAAAGAACTTAACATAACCGCACAAGGCACACATTTACCGTTGTCAAAAATACGGACGAACGTAATATGTTCGACTTGTTTTGACTATAAATTTCACCGTTATTGTTTCAAATATGTTAGGCAGTCCA
>PNEQ01004898.1:11326-45388 GCA_003012365.1 Medauroidea extradentata | reverse complement strand
GGTAGAGAAATGTCCCGGTGAAAAGCATGCTGACATCACAAATGTCTCGGATTGCCACCTTTGACGTTAAACTAGATCGTTGGTAATACAAATGAAGCTACGACCATATTCAATACACACATATTTGAAGCAAATTTTCATGTGGTGGACATTATTAAAAATAATTTTTGTGGTTATGTTTTTAGTTTTTTTTAAGTAAAGGGGGGCGTTGCGTGTTTCCCGCATGTTTCGTTTTCTCGGATGCATCGTTTTTTCTCATTGCTCCCTTGAAAAACGATGGATAGAGGTTTGACTGTATTTGTTTCTGAAGCAATAAGTTTCATAAGCTCTTTTGAGAAAAAAATCTGCTAACATTCCTACCTCTTTCAAATATATGAAAGTAAGGCATAAATTCTTGCTGTCACTATGTTGTGTCCAATGATACCAATATTTTTGTTGCTGATTCCCCACATGTTTCTTCACTTGCTTCACTTTCCAAATTTTTGTACTAGGAAAATATTTGTTGTCAGTTGGAGTTATAGATGTAGATATATGTTCTACAACGCTTCTACTGCTCCCAATATTACGTACCACAATTTTGGTCAAAACAATCCAAACTGGGAGTAATTCAATGGAACAACAACTTCCCATTGTCCAAAAATTTACACACACTACAACTTTGTAGTTATTCAAACCTATATCAAATACAATGGAAATTACCTTCAGTGAAATTTGACAGTGGCAAACTAAGTTGTTGCTAAAACAAACAAAGTTGATCACCAAATTTAGAATTTGGGTATTTCTTAGGATGACAGTATTTCAGTTGTTTCTGAACACTTAGTATGTGCAGTGGCAAAGCATGGTCGTGTTTTAAGGCAAGCTCTTATGGACTCCATAAATACACTTTGAGCACCTGCCTGTTACACCCAATGAAGGACAGTTGCTGAGACCAAGGTCTATTACTGGGGAATTTGCTCTTCGTCTGTTGCATGCTACTGGCTCAAGAGTCTGGCAGTCTAATGGTTCCACACACAACTCCAGAGTGGTGTACAGTCAGTGCTCAGCAGTGCATGCTCCAGACTTGGCTACTGCATATGTAATAAATTGTGTGGGTGCAGCAGTGCCAATTTACCAATTTTGATATTTACATATATACTTAAAAAGTTTATCTACTTGCAAAAAAACTGGTCATGCAAAACTCAATGTGTCTGTGTTCAAAACATTGCCCTTGGCAATATCACAGTTCTTTATCTTAAGAACAGACAGTGTGTGACTGAACGAGCACAATTACATGCAGAAATGGAGTGATGATGCAAATGGTTAATTGACTTGCAAATGAGCAGTAAAAAAATCTTTTTTCCTTCATTCATATTTCCTTTCTTAAATATGAAACATATGTATTTTGAGATGTGGGCAGATATGAACATAATTACAAAACTGTGCCTGTGAGATCATTAGAGCCAGAACAATTGGCCTAGAGAATCAGAAAGGAAAAGGCCATGGTATCTATTAAGAAAGCATCCAAGCATTCACTTGGAATGATAGTCCGAGAAGTATGAGGAACCAAAACCAGGATGGTCAGACCAGGAATCGTTATGACACTATTGCAAGGGTACAATAAATTGGATGGATGGACTATTATGATGACTAAGAGTTTTTGTTACATGGTAAGTAGTGTACACTATTTATAGCATGGAAGATAGGATAGTCATTACCCAGCACAAACTGAGAGGGCAATAAGGCAACTTAAACACTTGGAGATGATTATACACTAACCCTTCATTATTCAACTACAATGTGCAAAGCACAGAGCTCTCTCTACTTTTTGTCAGTCTAGTATCTCTACTTTTAGGAAAAATTGTACTGCCATTTAATTTAAGTGTTTCAAGAAAAATGCATAGTCCTTTGTAAAAATAGCAGCTCATGCAAACAATTAACACACCATGACCACTGTGACGTACCACCAGGTACAACATTGCTTTATTCCACATTCATTCTGTCATGGATTCCTCCCATTACATGCCTTATTAGTTTTGTAACAACCAGCAAGATGTCATCTTACCCTTCTTTGCATTGCCAGACAAGTGGGAAACAAAGTACACATGCTATATAGCTCTGAAAATAATTGGTTAATCTATTCCTTGAGCTATAAAAATTGTCTGCAACTTGTATTTACATTCTAGCTAAGAAGTTACAAGTCATGCATATATATCCCTGTGAAAAGACTTTTACTGCCCCTTTGGCGAGGCTAATAAAGAAGTATATGTTTTTATGCCAAAATAATGTGATATTTTTACCTACTGAAACTAAAAATTAAAATAGCATTTTAATCATGAATTTGCGTCTATATTTTCAGCATACCTTACATTGTATGCAATATTACAAATGATGGTGGTGGTGTAAACCAACTTCCAAGTAGTGCTATTTTTGCTGGCACTTCTAGCAACAAGTGTTCATACTCTAACAAATTATATTTTACCTCCTTTATGAAGGTACTACATTAACTACAGAATTATTTTCAACTTCTTTGCTTATTAAACAAATTAACAATATTCAAAATACAGCAAAGAAACTATTTGGCATTTATGTTCATAAATAACAGCAATATATATCTTATGATAGCACAAGTCCACAAGAATTTCAGTCATTCCAGTACAAGTCAGTTTTAATTTTAAGAGTATTATTATATTTTCCATAGCTAAGAGTTCTCAAACCCTTAGAAAACTTTTGTTCTGTGGGTTGGTGGCTCTAACAAGTTTCTTCCTACCCCAATCGTACGTACTTCAAGAGATTAGTTGGCCATAGAAACAGCATGTAACCTTCTGGTACGTAAAGCAAAAAAATTTTTTTTTGAAATATGTATTGTTTTACGATAACTGGTGGTCAGAAAGCTACAGACAGAGACTAAATTATTTAATTACATTGTTTATAATTTGAAACTTAAAACATAAATATTAAGCTAGGATGTAAGTTACTTTTATATTTGCCATTTCCATTCATTAATTTGGGAGTTGACAGACAGAGGGATCACCAGAGGCTATTGGGCGAAGATAACTCAGAGGTGGTTCGTCAGAAATTAAATATTGTGCTCTGATTACCTTTTACACGTAAGTTTAAAAGACACGGCCATCAATTCCAAGAAGTCGGAGCATAGAAAACTAGTCATTGAGCAGATAATATTGTACATATAGCAATGTATAATAAATTTTTAAGTATGCCTCTAGAAAAAAATAATAAAAAATATATGATCATGAATTACCTCCTGTTAATTTACATTTTTTTAGAAGAATTGCATATTTCTTGGGAAAACCAATAGGCATTACTAGATTACTTAAGGCCATGCCCGGTAGTTTTTTTCACGTTGGTGCAAAAAACTCAAAAAGTTTTCAACCAAATGGGTTGAAAAAAATTGAGAGCGTGTGAAGTCATACTATGCACAATTATATGTAGGCTTAAAAAAAAAGAGTCGTTTGCCAGTAAAAAAAAAAATATTTTGTGCCATTTTGGCTCATTTTCATGCTAAAATATGTGATACTTTGGGTGCAAGAATCTAAAAATCCATTGTGTTTATTGCAACGGAAAAATTCAGATAGAAACTTTGATGTATCAGTGACAAAACAATGTAGCGATTTTGTGATAGAGATATTAGTTCATTTTGGAAAAATTATTTTCGAAATCACTGCAAAACTACCAGGCATGGCCTTAAGTTCGAGGTAAAAGACACTGAACTATTAAAGAAAAAGCATCTCAGGTGAAGAACAATGTTTGCAATTTCCAAAATCCAAATAAACTAATTATCTGTATATCACCCCTGCAACAAAAACATTTAATATGTAATATACAAGAATTATGCTCACCACATCTATATTTCTCTTTCCATACAGTCCATGAGCAAACACAGCCACAACAAAAACATTAATGATGAAAGAGACGAATAGTGCTATGCAAGCTTCAATAAAGAAGTACATATTAGCTTCCCTTACTCGTTCAGGTCTACGCCTGTCAACATCACGAGACTGAAATAAAACAAATACACAAAAATTAAATAAATTCACAATGTGAAATTAATATTAAACAACAAATTTTAAAATCAAACCAATACAGTAGAATCCCTCTTTACAGCCCCCATTTTTACACTTTTCCTCATTTTACACCTACTTTTTGTGGTCCCATTTGCTGCTTTTACATTAGAAATATCCATCTTTTTATACTTTCCTGCATTTTACAACAATTTTTTTCGGGTCCCTTGAAAAGTGTAAAAAAGGAGTTTCACTGTATATTTTCATGTATAACTGTTATTTAAATCAAATAGTACAGTCTGTAAAAAAATCTGGTTGTATTCCAGAAAAAATAAACACCTAAGAAAATACAGTGAAACCCCTTATTTACATTTTTCAGGGGGACAGGGCGAAAAAGTGTAAATAGCAGGACAGTGTTAATTAAGGGAAATCTCAAAAAACCCATTCAGCTTACCTTATTTAGTACTTTCGTTTTCAAATTGCTTAAAAACTCTCTACAGGTAAAATCGAAGTGATAGTATTCATGCAAGCAATGCATTTATCATATTTTGTCACATAAAATTAAGTTACCAGTATCGGAATTGAATATACTGTTATGGGAAGATTTATAGCACGTGCATGTAACCAAGTGAACATCTGAAATTGTTAGATCTGGTTTTTTTTTTCGTTTGGTTAATACTATTCAGCATTTCACCATTTTTTGCAATGCTATCACGAATTTAGACAAAAGCAGTACGCATTTGAATGGAAATGTAAATTTCTTTATTCAGATCAACACATGTTTCCACCAACTCGTCACACTTCTCCATTATTACAGTACTGTATCTATTTTTCTTTTACCAAAAATGTCGTCTATTTTTATTTATTACATTACAGTTTTATAACCATCCAAAACATGATGTACTAAAATGGAAATGATTTAAAACACAACTGCTTATAGTAAAACATTTTCAAACATGTTTCGAAAATTTTAGGTTAAAGTTACCGTTATTTGCGCTTACAAAGACAAACGAACGTACGTAAAGAGATCAATGTTGCCAACGTGAATACCGCGATCGATAGCATTTGAGACAATTGATAGCGCTGGCAGCAGCAATTTTCTTGCCATCATCTTCAATTTATTGTGCCGTGAGCACATTCATTACACGCGATCACTGTCATTCTCCTAAGGCTTTGCATGTGATCACCAACCTCATGCAGTTTCTTCTTTGTTCTATTTCCAAACCAGTTTAAATGTCCTTTCTTAGTCAACTATGACTGAAATCTCGTGTTTTTATTGTCTTTGGATGGCAAAAACATGGACGAAATATGTAAACAGCGGGAAAAATAGAATTTTGATGATGTGATATGCGAGAAAATGGCTAACAAACAGGACTTGAAAAATGTGCAATTCACAGGAAAACGTAGATAACGGTAATGTAAATACGAGGTTTTGCTGTAATATGCAAAATGGTGTTAAAATAGCATTATAGTGTTACTCCAAAACATCCCATATAATTACATACAGTTAAGATTTTGTCATTTGATTTCCACAGATAATTGCTTCTTTTCTGAAAAGATAGATGATTATGCTATAAGTTTTATTTTTATTTATGTTACACCAATCCCTCACTTAATGCAACTAATTTGGTTTACAAGATGTGTGTGTTAACAGAAATAGTGTATTCTGAAGCACTTTTCTTAATACACAAAAATATTAATGTGCTTCAAATTGTGCATAGATATTTTTATATAATGTAACATCAAAACACCATAAAATACATACAGGTAAAAAAAATGTAGCAGTTTAGAGGTAAATTATGTGAATTGTTTAGCTAGTTATGGAAACAAATGTATTGACATGAGTCACTTGTTCGTTTTCAGGCCAGACCAAATGATGTCATGCTAGGACGAAGAGTGTTGTGTCTGTACAGGAAAGTATAAACAAATGCACCTTCTTAGGAACTTTGCACGACAAATTTGCATTAATTGAAATTTAACCTCGCGTTATTTGTAATTCAGACAACAAAAATATTGCAGTAATTACGTTCGCGTACTTTGAAGTCGTGCTAAATGAGGGATTGGTGTGTATGCAAATCTAAAAAAAAAATGCAAACCGATATAAATACAAGAACCTACAACAGTTAAACATAATTAACTCTTAATTTTACTAAACTGAAATGTAAAAGTTTAATACTAAAAAATCCACTGGTTTCACATTTGTATCTGTAATTTCACAAACTAATTTCCATTTTAACATGGAAAAATATGTTCACAGCCAATGTTTTTTGAACTGTTTCAGACTAAATGAGAAAAATTACCCATACAGTAATCCCTTGCCAATCAAAGGAACACATTTAAAAAATTGTGTATGAAGACAGACTGTTAGGGGAATGTGTACAGGTTTTACTGAAAATATTGATCAGTTATGACTATCAAGTGTACAGTGCACCACACCTGAATAGTAACCACATACATTTGTAACAGCGTAAATTTTCAGGCAAGCAACAGGTATTCAATTTTACTGATGAAATGAAGCTATTTTCGACTATGCACTGTAATTTCCCTGTTTGTAAACATCATGACGTGCTTACATCAGCGAGTAGGGAACAAATTCAAGGAGGTATAGAATCAAATTGAACTTTTGAGTTTATTCAACAATGTGTGAAAAGTACATGCAAGAAAACTGAGCTGAAAACTGTAGAAGTTCTCTACAATCTGATTGACCCTCTGCTGAAAATGATGATCACTAGAACAACGCTTATCCGCGAGACAAAGTACAGTACCGGTCAAAAGTTTAAAACCACCATGTAAAATCATCAAACAGCTCATAGGACCTAAAGTTTTGCAGCGATATCGATGCCAATTTTTTCGAATATTCTTACATGTATAAGAAAAGAATCCCCACAAATACAATTTGATGCTATGCTTAGTTTAGGAGTTATGAAGTTTTGAATATTTTCTTGCAACCACAAAATTACTACATTTTGCGATATTAAAAAAATTGTATGGCCTATTCTATTGACGTTATTTCGACATTGAATGTTTTTTTGTGTAGAAAAGTGTGCTTTTGATTTTGCTCAAATCAAAAAATATCCTAAAAATTATTTGGCAGAAAAGCTAGGCACATTTATCAAAAAACAATTTTTAAGAATTTCCCTATTTTTTTACGAAATTCAAAAATGTATAACTTTTCTGCCGAAATAGCTACCAGAACCTGTTTTCTTCATCTGCGTTGCTCATCTTCTGCTCAACAGGTGGCACTACAAGTCCCATTTTGTGTGTGTGCGGTGTTTGAAGCAATTTTCCACTGTTTGCAACTCTGTCAAGTTACAGCAATTACTTAACCTGTGGTTGTAAACAATGGGTAAGCAAAGTGTGTCAGACAATGTTAAATGGAAATAATTGGTATGAGGAAGTGTAAAAACCTATAGACAGATACCCAGCTATTGAATGTAAGTAAGACGTCAATAGAATAGGCCATAAAAATTTTTTTATATCCCAAAATGTAGAAATTTTAGGCAGCCAGAAAATATTCAAAACTTCAAAACTCCTAAACTAAGCATAACATCTAATTGTATTTGTGGGGATTCTTTTCTTATACCTGTAAGAATATTCGAAAAAATTGTAATCTATATCGCTGCAAAACTTTAAGTCCTATGAGAAGTTTGATGATTTTACACGGTGGTCTTCAACTTTTGACCGGTACTGTATAATACTATCAACCAATAATCAACTAAAATATTTTTGAGTACTACATTTTGGTTATTCTATAATAAACATGTGTTCATAAAATTATTTAAACTTGAAAAATTTTGGTGCCTATAATATGGTTACACTACACTGCACGTAAACAAAATCACTGGCAGAATATTGCACTACTTCTTATAATTTTGAATTTGACATGCATTTAAACATAAAGAACAACAGCATTTTTAGAATTTTTTTTACACATGCTGTCATATTCTACTCACTGTGAACCAATTTTCTCAAGACAATAATAAAATGGGACATTAACACGCTGTGGCATTTTTTTATATTTTAAACACTATCAGTGGAGGTACCTGTGTGACACATTTAAGATTACGATTTCAACATAAAAAACATTTAATGCTGCTCATTCAATAAATACTTCAGTGACTTATATGAAAAATATTTATTCCACTGTCGTAATACTTTTTTAATTGTAACAAACTTAAACTTCCATTCATTACCATTTACACTTGACACAACTAGTATGTTGTCAATTTTGTACTTTGTAAGCTTAGAAGACGATAAAATGTAAATATCAAAAATGTCATCTATTTGTTAGACAAAAGATGTTTATAAAAAGTTACTCAGTTATCCCTGGTAGGGTAAAATTTCAACTCAAAGCATTTAAAAAGTCACCTGAGTGAAGTTTGCTTATGACAAAAAATTTAACCCTACTAATTGCTTGCAAGCATTTAATCACAACCTAGCTTACCTGTGTTGATCAAGTGAACCTGATCACGTGACAAAAAACCCAGCAAAATCTAGCAATTTACTTTCAGTAAACGTCACAACTAGGCCTACAGGACGTATGACAGTCATTTATATTTTAGTGTTTTTACTGTTTACACATTTAGATGAAAGTTTAACTCTCCCGCCCACTTACATCAATGATCTGTCAGCATTCTGCAAGTACAGGGTGTCTACCAGATTGTGAAAGTAAAATTTAGTGACTTTTTAGTGACTTTTTCTTGAAAAACTGTTCAAATAGAATTACTAAATGTTTTTTTTAACAAGTGCAACATGCCCGACAATTTTTAGTATGTTTCCTCCAAATTCTAATGGCGCGAAGCATATCCAATTTTAAAATGTGCAATTAATATATACCTTAATTTAAGTTGTCTTTATGAAGATGACTATGATAAATATACAAACTAATTATTTAGTTTACTTGCACAGTGCACAACAAATACTAGTAGTGTGAACATGCATGTTTGACAAGTGATCCAACAAGAATCAAACACCCGAAAATAATTTTCGTGAATTTTACCAAAATATATACTTCAAATTAGTGACTATTGTGGGACTTTCGTGACCTTTACCACAAATCGTGACTTTTTCGGGACTTCAGTGACCTAGTAGACACCCTGAAGTAAGAAAGTGTGAGAAGCAACTGCCTACAAGCAAGACACAAAAGGAGGATATAAATTATATAAATACTATATTAGTGTTTATTCATCCTATGCTTAAGGAGAAAGTGGCCTAGATATATTATATTTATGCTTATCTCCCTGTTAAATAATTTTATAAGTAAATTTTGACATTCAGAGCCACTATCGACATGCATCAGCACTTAATAATTTTTTTTAAATATAAGGTGTGCTTACTGTTGTCCATAATTTCTGATGTGAGGCTGAACCTAATAAATAATTAGTTACTCACTTATAATGCTCTCACAGGTCACAAAAGCAAATATAATAAATTTGATATTTAATTGACTGTTAAGACATTCAATAATGTTTCTAAATGTAAATTAGTTTTTTTAAATATTTAGTATTAAGCTAATGTTGCATATAATTTTAACAAAACCCAAGATTTTAAGGAAACTACTACCTTATTCCGCTTATCTGTACAGCACCTTTCACGAGATTATAATATACATCTATCGATATACCTGATAAAGAAATGTAGACTACTAGCATAAGGTCTGCATCAGTATTGCTTCATGCTCTTATCTGGTTGCCCACATCTCAGATACCATCCAATCCCAGCTACAAGTAAGTCAGTCTCTCAGACAAGAAGTTGTTCATTTAATGTGTAACTCATACAGTTTCTAATTTGTTGAGTTTGCTGCTTTTTGTATTGTGGTTAGTATCATGTGAAAAATATTTTAAAAGGGCAGGTTTAACTACCACAAAAGTAATACTTTTTAGAAAATAAGATCTCCAATTTTTTTTTAAATTACAAAAAACTACAGTTTATCAACTTACCTTTACCAACGCAGAATGCAAATACAAGTTGTGAGGCATTATGACAGCACCCACAATGCCTACTGCTTGAAGTAATGCAGAACCATCACAGTTTTGACACCATGGGAAAAACATGCCTTTCAATACTTGACCTTGGTCTGGTGTCGCCACCACATACTGTCAACATAAGAACACACACAAAAAGTTAACTCAACATTATATTTCAAAAAACACTTTTAATCAATAAAATGTCACCTGTTCACTTTTAAAACATGTATATACTACATTAATAAATAATCATCATGTATATAATGTATTGCTACCAATGACTTTGAACTACAACTCAACCATTCTAATACAAGAATTAATAATATTTCAGAAATTACAGGAATGGCTGACTAGTACTACTTCCGCCTGGGTTGCTCATGAATGATAACTGCATTTTATTTAATTCACAGTTTAGCTTGAAAAATGCAACTTTGTATTCAATACTTAGAACAATCAAAAGGAAGGATACATTGGGAGCTAAATTACTATGAACCACCTCAGCAGCGTAGTCGGTTAGGTGCCAGTCGACAGTGCGAGAGGTCCTAGGTTCAAATTCTGGCTCATGCATGGATGTTGTGTGTCACTTCACCTCATTTCACCCTCATCAGCTCTGAAGACTACGTTGTTAAAGAGCCATAAAACCCTCTTACCTCACCTAATTTACTAAGATTATTATTTTGTTTTTTTCTGATGTTAATGTACTACAATGTAAATTAATGTTTAAAAAAATGTAATGCTTGAAAGCATAATAACCACAATTTATGTTGTAAAATGGTAATATGGAGGAGAACAAGATGGGTTATTTCTGTTTGCAGCAAATATATACTAACTTCATTCTATGCTAACGAAGTAGAACAGATTCAGCATATTCCATGCTATTATACACTATGTAAAGGTGTGATAGGCTCTACTGAGACAGACCATCAAGGTCTTACATTTACAAGTGATTTTTGTTTGATAAGAAAATTGCTGCACCCAAACAGCACCACTCAATAGAAAAAGACAGTCAACTACCAATCACTACAAGTCACCCTAGCAAGTAGTTATTAGGGTTATCAACATAGAAAATACTTTGGCCTACTTTCATATCCTGAAGATCAATAATTACTTAATAATATGTTGGTAATTTTTTTTGCAAATTTGTCTTAAAGAGATAAATGAGCTTTACACTTACAATCACTACCCACCAAGTGAATTAACAGTAAAGACTGCTAAGTAAACTCTATTATTTCATACTTTTAAATGATGCAAAACTACCAATAAAATCCACAAGTGCACAGCATAGGAAGTGTTCTGTATTTTATACATATTTAAACCTGGACGAGTAATATTATAAGCCACAGGGCTGAATAAATTCACTTTTTTGACAGCTCCCAAAATACTGAAAACTAGACACATAATTTTTTATTTGTAAAGTCATGTTAGTGCACATTCAAATGAAAGTACAGTAGAAACTCTATGGATAGTTTTTCAAGGAACCAGAAGAAAAAATTATGCATGCGGACCAACTATGCACGTGGACTTGCTTCTATTTTCTACCTAACCTCAAAATCTGAAGTGTTACTTTATGTGCTGAGCTGACTGTCAAGGCAAAACATAAGAAAACTCTCTACAAGTTATTATTTATTACGGTAACGTAAATTACGGAAAATAAAAAAAAAACGTAAACAGGAAATTGGGAACATTACTATCATTTTTTAAAAACTTTTTTAATTTAAATATTACGTATTTACAAGTGCAATCGTGAAATTACATTACCGTTACATAACCATCTAAACATGCTGCACTAAAATGGAAATGATTTTAAAACCTGTCTGTTTATAACAAAACATTTTCAAAAACGTTTCGCAAATTTTAGGTTAAAGTTAGCGATAACTGCATTAAAAACAAAGACAAACGAATGCACGTAAAGAGATCATGTTTCCAACATAAAAACAGCGATCGATAGAGTCCAAGATAATCGATAGTGCTAGCTGCAGCAATTCTCTTCTAGCTGCCATCTTGAATTTATTGTGCTGTGAGCGCAAGCGTTACATGAGAACACGGTCATTCTCCCGTGGCTTTGCATGTGATCACCAACTTCGCTGCGTTGTTTCTTCTGTGTTCTATTTCCAAACAAGTTTAGATGTCCTTTTTTCCTTCGTTATCTGTGACTCTGACATCTCGTGTTTACATTATAAATATCGGCTGAGCTTGTTTACTTTGTAGGCAGCCATGATTATCTTTTACCGTTCGCTAGAAATGTTCGTTTTGAAATTTACGCTGTATGCTGAAATTTATTTTAAAAAAGATTGATACGCCTAAATTTTTGGCTGTGGGACAAGATATTTTGAGCTATGAATGCGGGAAAAACAGTACTTACGAAAATAATTGATGTGGACTTCTTAAACATTGTTTTAATAGTAAAATTTTCTGGCACCAACAAAAATAAACTATAGATACAGGAAAACGATGGAAACTAAAGCAATGCAACGAGTTTCTACTGTAAACTGATATTGGTTGCCCAGAGAATGCTTGCTACCAAGTGATATTGAACAGCAAACCACCTATAACTACACCAGCATAACTGTTAGATATGTGTACTCATTTATGGAATAGATTATCTTACCAGCTGACAAAACCTATGCATTAGTAGCTACATAAGACAAATAATTAGACACTGCTCTCCTACGCCATCCATGTCATAACACATGCAGCCAACAATGATACATTAAGTCAAACAATTAATTGAAACTCTGTTAATGACATCAAGACAATCCCAGCTGAGGAACACAGAGGAAAACTGCAAAAACATTATGATGGCATGACTCAAATTATTTTTGAAATGTTAAGGTCAACCACCGAGGATCCTATAGCAACCCAGGATCCGACAGTGCAACTTTAAAAATGGTGGAAAAGTACTCCTTGAATATATCAATTGTTTCACTAGTTATCTATGGACTCCACTCTTTCGTGTACAGGAGTTGGCAGCACTGGTATTATTGCTATTACAAAGCCACTGGTTTTTTTGTGATTGGCCGCAACATTTTTCCATGCCTAGCACAAAAGCAGCAAGCAAATAAGTTCCCTTCTTATGCTTTGTATTTTGTAATATGTATTTGTTTTGAATTTTGTTTGTTTTGATAGCTCCAGAATAGGTTGATTAACATGGATACTATATTTGCGAAAAACATCTGCACTGTAAATAATTAAAGTGGGTATCAGCTCAAGGAATATGAATGCAACACCATTATCCTCGACCGGATGACGGAAAAAATATTCGTAAAATATTTGACATATATTATGGGCCAAAAAAGATACATTTTACATACAAATTAATACGTTTTATTTAAAATTTAAAGTTCTGTTTTGAAGTGGATATTTAACAGTTTGAGAGGGAGGTACACTAAATGTGGCCATTGTTACTATACTACAAATACATTGTCATTAATTTATGTTTTCACATATCAACACAAATTACATTTATTTTGTTTATCTGCTCAAATAAAACAAAAATATGGTCAGTTAATAATCAGAAATTGTTCTGAAATTTGTGTACTTCAAGGACATATAATTTTATATTTTTGAAACATTTTTATAGTTATTTTACATATGTGATTTATGTACTATTAATCCAGTATTACAATATAAAACCCTTTAAAAAAGGCTCTCTAACAGTTACATTACACATAACAGATGTTATTCACCTTTTTGTCAACACTACATGTACTATTGAGGAATTTTGAATTTTTGGTATCGGGCTGTGGGTGGTTTGCATGTTTTTAATCTGTATTTAAAACACAGTTTATGTAATTTAATTTGTACACATTTTTAGACAAGGAAGGTTGGGAAATTCATCCAGTATATAGATATCTTGGTTTAAACAATCACTCTGCTTTTCAGAATTGTATTTAACAAGAAATTTTCCTAACATATTGGATCACAGGTAGTTATCCTTATTTTAATTTCTATATTATTCAAATTAATGCAACATGTACCGTAAATACGTACATCTAATCTGATTAGCAAAATTTGTTATACTCACTTCATAGCCAAATGTCACAGCCATCACCGTAATGAGGAACGCAAAAAAGAATTCAAGTTTTCGCAGGCCATACTTGTCCAAGCCAAGAAATGTAAATGTATCTATTATTGTGATAAGTACACCACCCCAGAGTGGAATTCTGAAAGGGAGAAAATTGTACATAAATCTTGTTATACATGCTTCAATAACATCCTGACAAAACTACACATGCAGAAAAAACTAAACAAACACTTGATATGTTACATTGGTTCTCTGCAAACAAACTCACTCTAATTCCAACAAAACTGTTTTCATTCAGTTTTCACTGCACAAGACTAACTTTACAAAGCAAAATGACATGATTGGTGATGATATATTTCAATATGTAAACAACAACATATTTCTTGGCCTCGCTGTAGATAATTCCTTATCCTTGTCAGAACATATTAATAATATTTGTAAAAAATTGAGTTCCTACATGTTTTGCTATTTACACATTAAAAACTGTGTTCTGGTAGTGCAAATCTAACATATTACTACTCAAACATTCAATCTATTATTAGCTATGGTATTATATTTTGGTGGAACTCTGCAAGATGGAAAAAAAATCTTTCTTCTACAAAAAATAATAGAATTATCAGAGGCAAAGTGTATAAAAGTCACTGTAGACAAATTTTCTAAGAATATAAAATAATAACAGTAGTAAGCATATTGTGGTGGTACTCGCCCCCACTTTACCTCAAAAGTTACACAGTCTCTATACATCTCACAACGGCATCACGTGCGGTAAAGTAAGATCTCTCTTCTCAGGGTTCACTTGTAGGTTTGAAGGCGTGCAAGCACATCGTTAAATAAAAGAGTTAAATTTTAGGAGGATGGCATTTTATAGTGCAGAAATTATTCAGACATTACAGAATCACTAAACTCCACCGGTGGGCTACTCCTATAAATGGGTTGCTGCAGCTAGACCATTTTTAGAGTTACTTGTTACTGAAAGAGTTCCATCGGGCCCGCACACATCGCGCCCAAACGCCTTCTGAATTAGCACAAAGAAA
This sequence comes from Medauroidea extradentata, assembly GCA_003012365.1. NCBI lineage: Eukaryota > Metazoa > Arthropoda > Insecta > Phasmatodea > Phasmatidae > Medauroidea > Medauroidea extradentata. The sequence goes on along the minus strand of PNEQ01004898.1, from coordinate 30,366 downwards.
AATATTAAGCCATTTAAAACTGAATCTACCGCAATTAATTAGCGGCTAATGTCGATAAAGGTAAAACAGACTGAAAATTTAACTATGGCATCTCAAAGAAGCTAGTTATCCACCGCGTGTACTACTCAATCACGTGGGTCGGTCGGCGAACTTACGACCGCGGTCCCGACACGTCTTCATTATGCAGCAGATCAAGAAAGACTGGGGCGAGTCCAGGGCACGTGCGGCGGACCAAGGGTGCCATAGCCTCCAACCCAGCGCACACGTCCCCCGGAACTCTTTTTAACTATAACTCATGACACGGGTTACGTAGAACACTCAATTTAAATCCTATGACTCCTGGCGCTTGATACTTAATACATACATTCTCACTTTACGTTAATTTTTACAGGTTAGTCAAAAATTGAAGAAACAATAAAAGGCGCCGTTGGCGGAGTAATACATTTGCGGCCATCGCCGGAAACCTCGAGACGTACAGGCGCCAGCCTGTCGCATGCCTGTTGCAATCCACAAGCGCAAACTGATATGAAAAGTGAGAATATTAAATACGCCTTTTGGCTCACTTATTACAACAAAAAGTTACTTGGATAAAGTTCCTGAAATTTGAAGCTGAACAAAATGAGACTAGTCAGGAGTCTCTACGACAAAATTGACTTGATTGAAATAATTAAAATTATAAATTATTGAGTTTTAGCTAACACTAGCCCTAGGTAGCCCACTGCAATAAATACAATTAATTAATTACAAAAGTTCTACATTAAAATATGGCTTCCTTCTTCAGGATGGCATTCAGTAGCCTCGTAGGACTAAAGTTTATCCACAGATCTTGATGTTAGCAAAGATTATTATAATTAATTAACAAATTTAATTTACTTAAAATCAAATGATTGGACTTAGGCGAACAAACGATGCACTTGCACTCTGCAAGCCGGGCAGGCTCACCGCTCTGACCGAGCAACTTATGAAATGTGGGGCTTCACTTCACAACTGCACATGATTTTATAGGGTCAAAAAAAAATATATATATATATAAGTGGTAACTGCCTTAGTGAGATGGGGGCTCTTAGGCGTGGGCTAGCATTATGGTCGGTGTTAGACTAACTCTGGGGTCACATAGACAACACTTAAGATGGAAAAGAAAAAGACGAAAACACATGTCTGGTGAGGCCAGTTACTCCACAATATACATATATAAAACAACATTGTATATATAAAAATAATATAAGACCTGTACATATACACCAATTTTCTACAAGAATTCCTGATAAGTTGCATAATGTTCAACACATAACTAGAAAATTTACATCCTATCCATAGTATATGGGTATGAAATTAATAAATAAACTTTCAAATAATAAAATGGAAATCAGAGACTACAAATTCTTCAAATCGCAACTTAAAGCTTTTCTATTGGAAAATGCTTTTTATACTTAAGAATAATTCTTTGATATATAATATGTCCATTTTTTTGTATTATATGTATTAATTAAATAGATAATTTTAATATGAACAAGTGTGTTGACAATGTATGAAATCAAATGATGTATGTTCGTTGTAATGTGATATGTATAATCCTGACAACTCCTACCCATTTGTATGGATGTATACTGGAGACTAAGAAATAAATAAACAAATAAATACAATCACACATTATAAGTGAGTGTATAAAATTATTAGTAGTTTTAAGATATTTTAGTAACTGTTTATTCCCTACATGACATTTTCAAAAATAAAACTAAAAATGATACAGAAAGTAATGTGACAGTATCAGATAGTATCACTATTGAAGTAAGCTGTAGCTTAGCCAAAACTAAAAAGCACTGCAAAATACTTTGACTATAAGAATAAAAGGATAGATAAATATAAAAATGTATCAATGGTAAATTATTTTAACATAAAAACCAACACTACTTACGCTTTGTTGGACAAAATTGATATAGCAATTGCAGTTCCTATAACTTCTTGCATATCTGAGCCTATAATAGCAATCTCAATCATGATCCAAAGAAGAAGCCTAGGAACAGTACGATATTGACGATAGCACATTTCTGCAAGGTGAAGACCAGTCACTACTCCCAAACGAGCAGAGAGCCTTTGCATCACTAATCCAAGTAAAGTGGCTGACAGAAGCACCCACAGCAGCTGCAAGCACATAACGGATAAAATTATGTACAAATGTACAGTAGTGGTACTATTAGCTAAAAATAAGACCTCTTATTCTATGCCACATTCAATTTAAATGTTTCACATATGAACAAAATACATCATGCATACATTTAGTTCTGTTAACTTGGGTGTAATCAGCTGTTCCAATGACAATTATAAGCATTAAGATCATGATCATTAGTAATTTTTCTTAACTTTAAAATTTTGAATTCAAAATACTGCACCATGCAAAACTACACTGTCCTATACATACTACATCAGATGTTATTTATTGCTGTTGGAGGCAAAACAAATTTTCCTCATTAACTTGGTGACATAGAATTAAGCTAGCCATGAGCAAAATGTTTACTACCGATATAAATTCAAATACTTTAGGGAAAGCTTGTAAATTGTGGTTGTAAGGTACATGTCAAATAAAGAAACAGTTTTGTTTCCATGCATAAAAAATAACATTAAAAAATGTCATGGTTAGCACTTCTTAATTAGCAATATAAAAATTAATTTTAAATGTGTTACAAAACTACAATATCAATCAAAACACATATGAAACTTATAGGCCTACACAGTTCAAAAATGTTTAACCTAAACCAGAAAAAAAAATTATTTAGTAGTAAACCTTATATCTATGTAGGCTACATACATACAAATTTTATTTTAGTAAGGAAAAAATTAATCACATGTAGCAACTCACACACTATGCAATAACTTTGTATAAGTATAAAACAGACCAATTATACACTGTGCTGACAATTTAAAATAATTAATAAACTATAATACCATTAACCAAATAAATTGAATTATTTATATTTATATATAAAATTGTAAACAAAATATAATCATTTACATAAAATTTTTAAACTTTCAAATCATTCAAATAAGAAAAAAAAAATATTTTGCAGATAAAAATAAATGGAAAAATTCAGATAGGTGTGCATTACCTTATATTGTGCTGTTTTCCCAGACTGCAAATCAGATTCAATATTTCCTGGGTCAAGATAAGCTATGCTCATTAGGAATCCTGGACCTGTAAAAGCCCACAAGGTTCGGAAGCTGAATTTTACCTGCAAGCAAAAAAAAAAAAAACTATGAACACATTACATAAAAAAACTACCAGTTCGTAAAAAAAATTTTAAAATGAACTAAGACGCAAAGTATACATTATAATTTTAACATAGCAAACTAAAGAGAAAACATACTTGTGTCAAAATCAAGCTAAATCATTTTTAATTTGTCAGCACTTATTATAAGCTTTTTAATAGATTTATATAGCCGCTATGGCTGTACAAAACATGTTATCATATACTTCACATCAATGCTTTATAAAATTCTTTTAACTTTATGTTAACTATGTACATTTATTCAATAATGTGACATTATTTTTTGTTTCATTAACAGATGTACAGTATGCCAGGTTTTTATCCGACAATATCCTTGTTTTGATCAATTCTGTAAACCAACAAACTTTCTTTAAAATAATGTCATTTCTACAAAGCAGATGATTGTTTCAAGTTCTGTTGTCACATATTTACCATATCTAATTTTATTAAAGTTATAAATTCAACACTTTTGTAACCATTGTACATACTATTTTGAGGTGTTAACTTCCGTGAGTGAGCCTGTTTTAAATTCATTTGAAAATTTATATTTTATGCACATCTTAAATGTATTTCTTCATCCAGAATTTCTTTGATATAGTTTAGAATATTTTATTTATTCTCATGCGAAATAAGTACTGAGAATATGATCAGATATAGAAGACTGGTTGAAAAGTGGGGAGTCTTTGAAATGGATTTATACTTGCAATTTTGGAAGTAATCCACAAATTAGCTGCTAATATATTGGTATATGAAATAAATATGCTTAAGTATCAGTGAATCAAAATTCACCACAGGCTGCCTAATTTGCACATTTTTGGGACCAAATACTGTAGCGCTGAGGTTTCCACAATCCTCTCTGGGTTTTTCGAAAGCCTGTGTTTCTCACTTGAAAATGTATCGCTTATGTATATTTTGGTAGTTTGCAAAATGGTGCTTGGTGCTAAACAAAACGCCTTGTAATCTAAGGTGTACTCCATAACACTCATGCATTTAGGGTTTGTTCCATTATGCGCATGAGTGCATGTTAACGTAGAATCTTGTTCCATAACTCTATGCACATTCTTTTCAAAAGTGATGTCCAATATGGTGTCATATTTCAGAATGTGCATATGGTGGTGGTTGTTCTCGTTAAATATATTTTTCAGTTTATTGTTATAGGTTAGCTTTTCTTAGAGGAGTTCTTTAGTAGCCACTGCCACGGGCATTTTGACTTTTTGGATCCTGTGTTGGGAAATCGACATGTTACGGGTTTATGATTGTTCTGGATGGATTTCCTTATTCTTCTCTAGTCTAATTTCGCTATTTCACGTTGATATGTCAGCTATTTGCATTTTCTGATTCTTACATATGATTTTGTAATTGACATTTATGTGAATTTTCGAATAATTACAACCTATGGCTGTACAGACATTGTCCATAAGGCGATCTGTAATATAGTGAATTTAACTGACTTGTGACTGAAAGTTTGGCTTGTTGATAAATTAACTCACATTTTAAAAATATGTTTGCCGGCATTACAAAAAAGAAAATTTAATGTTGTAGTAACACTGCAAAATATAAACTAATGGTGGTTAGGTACAAAAAAATTACATAATTGTGCTGCAACAGAAACTACAGTAATACATGCAGTCAAAGATTGTGAAAATAAATTGCTTTTGCAAATGGGTCAAACTTTTTCCTATTTTAGTTAGTGAAATGTGTGTTAAACTGAATTTCATATTTGGTTTTTGAGTTTGTTCTCAAGGCCTGTTAATAAGTATTTGTGGCAAAATTAAAATGTTCTCATCAACAAAGATCAAATATAGGAGGTCATCTTATAGTCGGGTAAATACAGTAATTACTTTCACAGAAGACTAATGCCAGTTCCAAAATATTACACATGCTTCCATACAAATAATTGAAGAAGTGTGAATTTAAGCATGATCCCACCATACGTTGATTTAAACAAGCCTGTAATAAATGGCTCAGATTATGAATTAAATACAGAAAACGACCAACAATACTTCCTAAATATGCTCGAAGAACGTGATTTATTTTCTATTCTCAGTATATACAAAAAAATTACTTAAAACATCACAATACCTTCTTATACCACTGAAGTTCCAGATCTACTGTCATTAATTTGTAACTTTTCTTCTCAAAACAACATTGTTGGTCAAAGAATTCTAATAAAAATATCTCACTTGTTAATACATACGCAGCTCAGAAAGAATAACATGCAAATTAAGCTGCACCCAAAATGAAAGGAAAATATCAGAAACAAAATCTAGAAAAGAATAGCAGATGGACAAGATAATTCTCAGTGTGCAGTATGTGAATCAGTACTCCCCTAGTGATGGAAATTAACCTCTTCGTGCAAACCTTTGTTAGAAGAGAATGTCTGAAATCTGTCAACATACATAAGAATTGATTTGTTTATTATTAACTTTATCATTGCCTGAAGCGGTACAGAAGACCATGTGGACAATCTATTGAATTTATGAACATTGGTTTATAATTTAGTTTCAACAGTAAAAGATCTCATTAATTAAAATTTTAATCTAGAAAAACCAATGGACAAAATTGATGATTGTAACATGATGTAATACGTCTACTAGCAAACATAAGTATAAATGTTGTAAGCCACTAGTAATAGTAAATAAAAAATTTGTTTAGTTAACATAACACCAAGTTTATGAAAATTTCTGTGATAAATAAACATTGATTTTTCGCACCATGTCAGATACAGGTTGTTGTGTATGGTACCATAACAGTAATTTACAAATAATCAACAAGTGACTGTTACCATAGGTAAGTGTTTCAAATTTGATACAAAGTAACACTAACTAGTGGGAAATTGAATGTGCAAGAAAAACTAAAAATAGGACTTCATCCTTGATTACCAAAAACTACTTAACCTCAACAAGACCACAAGAGAGATTAGAAACCAAAAGAAAAAGAATGGTTCAAAAACAACCAATTCATAAATAAATTTTTTAAAGAAGTCTCTACGTTCCCTTAACAAAGAGGTAATTACTGATGGTGACAAACAACTTTACACAAGGGCAGGAATTTTAATACGAATTGGCCATAGACAATGTTAAGGAATCATCCTAACAGTCACACAAGAGTGATTTTGGAACACCATGGAATACCGAAATCAGGATAGCCGGAGCTGAGGATCAAACCCAGAGCCTCAAAAATATGAGCCCAATGGGATACAATTGTGACAGCTGTCTATTACTACGTTTAGACTAACAACTCAATCCGGATCGAACTAGGAGTAAACTGAAGAATCTTCATTCAAATTTTACTTTAAACACCTCCACACCAGACTGAAGTAGGAGTGGAGTGAATAATCTAGTCCAGTCGGCGAAGTGAACTGCAATGTAGAATCCGGATTGAAATGTTTACTTTAAACACCTACCAGACAGAACTGACTGAAGATGAAATGGCCGCCATATTGAATCATTTCTTTAATTACGTAAGGGGTTAGAATCATCCTGGGTTAGCTAAATAAAACTGGTTTATGTTATAAAATTTATGGGAAGTGACAAATAAATCAAAATTAATATTCCGACGAATACATTCAAACAAAATATCTAACAACTGTTCGGCTCTTACATTTTTGACATTTTGACAGTCATTTATTCTGTAGTTAAATATTTCACAAAGAGATGTCTCTAGACACAGATTCAGTCCATGTTTACATGTCAATCTGGATGGAAAATTATACTGTAAACACATTTCAGTCCACTTTCACTTTAGGTTCACTCCATGTTGAATCCAGTCCAGAATTTTACTATAAAAGCACTATATAAATCTATAATCAAAATTAATTTAATATGATAAAAAGGACCAAATTAATTTTTTAGTCAAGAATTCAACCTACTTTTGAAAAACAGGACTATTTAGCCTTTCTACTAGGCACAAAAGTAGGCATTATTGAGTTTAAAAAGTTGACCATGAAAAGCTTGAATTCCAGAATCATTGTGATTTATTTTGCATGGAATTTTGAAGAGAGATAATGCCTGTACATAATTTAAACTTCTAGGATGCAATTTAAACCCTCTATCAACAGTAAGGACAAGACTGCATCAGCATTATTGACAGATAACAGTCAAGATGAAAAATCTTCAAGAAAATGTGTTTGCTTCTGTGACAGTTTTTGTGTCGTATCCTCTTCATAACAAAAAAAAAATGCTGATACCTGAGTAAATTGGTGGTTGATTTTACAAACCATGTACAGTATAACGTGCAGCCTGACAAAAAAATATGGAAAAAAAATTGCTTAAACAAGATGTGATCAAAAATTACATTTACTGTTATAAGGTATATCAACAGCAATGGTGGTTCTGCCATAAGCTACATTCTTTTGAAAATTTCAACACAAAACTATTGAAATATAATCAAGATATATAGGGAACTTTGTTAAATGGATAAAGACAAACACTACATCAGTGAACTTTGCAATAATCAATGGACCCAGAGAAGTCAATAACAATATAAACTTGAAATAATTAAATATCAAACATGCAATTATCAATGCTGTAATTTTTTCTTCGCCGTCACTAGTCCTTTCAAATATCATCAAAAACTTGAGAGAAGAAAATTATTTTAAGTACAGTACACATCTACTGAAATACAATCAAACTTACAGCAATTTCAGATACAGTTAAAGTTTGAATGCTAGATTTATGTTAAGTTATTTTTGACTAATTGCACAAATGGTCCATAGCAAACTCCAAAAAAACATAACAACAATAGGAGAAATTAAGATTTAAAATATAAAAACAGACAACATATAATGTGAAACATTTTATTTATATCAGATGAGTCAGGAAAAAGTGTGATAATTATGTACGGTGATGACATAAAAAAATTAGTAAAACACGTCAGTGAACTGAATTTAGGTGCAATTACACTACCCTGATAATACACTCTATAATTTAACTTTTATAAATAAAATTAATAACTACTTCATTTTTCCTTGTTTACAGACTGTTCAGAATTTTGCTTTTGCTGTAATGTAATGTAAAAAAAAAAAACAGAAAATATTTTATACAACTATGCAAATTTTATTAACACAATGAAGATACGAAATTTACTTTTGAATAGCCATGAAAAAACTATTTTCAAATATATAATGCAGTAAATTATGCTGACAAAGAATTTTGTAAGAATAATATATTTTAAAAGTGTATCTAGCTAAGGGGACAACAGTGTTCACTTACTGCAGGTCTGTAGCCAGAGGGAGCCTGACCTATTGAAGTACTGTTGATGAATCCTAACCCGGGGACCAATTAAATATGAGCATCAAATGCCTGTACTGATGCAGTGCACAGCAAGGAAAACTGCTCTGCACCTGCACCAGCCAAAACGAGTGGAATTAAATACGCCAGACACAAGTGGGAGGGATATTCGGAGACAGAGCAACTCCATTTCCTCAGCTCGGTATTCAAGGGCCAAAAATAAACATTGTAACAAAATCATTTGGAACAGTTAGGTCCACTTTGGATAACTGCCCGTGTTTATCCATGTGCCGAGCACAAGTCTCGCCAGTGTGTTTCATCTATGGCTTTATGTATTCTAAAGCAAAACATGCTCTAACCTGAAAATGAAAAGTTTCTTGTAAAATGCTCGAAATATGGTGATACAGTACGTCTGTTTCATTAACTGTAGAAGTGGTGGCGTGAAAAAAAACTAATATTCCGCATGTTTATAGTGAAGATTCTGCAACAGTGAAGTGATGCTTTTTTTTTATTTTTCGTAACTTACTTCCATGTGTTTGGGTCTATCAAATTTTGTAAGTGCCAATACTATTGGAATTGTGAATTATATTATGATATTTAGGATGTAAATTTTTGTTTATATTTTAGTTAGTAAACGTATACATCATAGAATAGTTTGTCATATTTATTACAAATGTGTACATAGACTATTTTCCCGCATTGTCATTCAGTCGAGGCTATGTTCCAAATTAGTGTAGTCAGTTTACATGAAAAAATTAATTTGCTGCAGCATTTTCTAGGTATATTATATTCTTAGACTGCTAACAATATTATAATGTGCATTTTTTGCTGTCAATTTTATGTTTACATCATCATTGTCACGTTGCCACTTTGACAGTAAGTGAGACAGGCATTTTTGTGGTGCATGGTGATTCATATTCAACACATGTGAATCTAATTTTAAAGATTATTTCCTCTGAAAATAAATAAAATCTTGTCTACGTTTTGTTTTCACAAAGCACAACTGTCGAACATGGCAGCCATTTGTGAAAGGATTAAAATGTGGCATTTGCACATACGCGAACGGTGCAAAATTATTTGTGTTGAGGTTCTCACTTGGCACAGATTTCTCAGAGTTTTGCACCAGTTACATAACTAGTTGCACCTTGGAAAAAGCGTATTTAATCCCAATGCGGCACAGCACAGAGTAAATTTTGTGTTGTGCATCATAAAGACAATATTTTATCAGGCCTCAATGAATCCAATTAGAAATCTTTTGAATATTAAATCATGCTGATATTTGCACTTTTACTTCTTAGATGAATGTGATAAATAACAAACAAACTTAGTAATAAACATTATTTGTAACTTTACATCAAAAATATAAGAATCAAAATGATAAACCCCACCTTTTCGGCCACTGAATATGTTTAAGTAAAAAAGTTGCATGCAATGTAAATTTTTCTAAGTGGTTTTCACTGAGTTCTTAGACTCACTGTCGAAATTGTCACTATCACGCTTTACTGACACAGAACAAGCACTCTAGCTGGCAGTTAGAACAATTTAAGTCACCAGCAGATGACAATGACGAATGCAGTTAATTTATGAAAAACACAACAGTGATAGCAAACATGCAGAACTCTAATGTTGAGTAATTATAAGTGGGTATGGACAGTGCATGATATAACAGCTATGCAAAACATTCAACTGTCAAAATAAGTAGACAAAATCCTATCCCTTCGCAACTTCTAGTCCTACTTGTATATATAACAAATTACAGAACTATCTCAAAATTGGTGAATGAAAAGATTTTGGAAAAACACTAATACTGCATAAAATCTTTAATAAAAATATTCAGCACTTAGGTGTTAATGTGTCAGTTTTCTATGGTAACTGTAAAATTGATGAAAAATGTTAAAGGGGCATGTTTGTAAAGCTTTCAGCATACACATAAAAACAAGAAAACATTACATGCATTACTACTCTACCAAAAAATTCAACCTACATAAATCCTGAAATACAAAATGAGATTATAGAAATAATGATGGAATTGGTCAGACAAAGTGTTGCATATGAGGTACAGACTGAAGACATTCCATGGTTTATGTGTCTGTAAGATGAAACTTAGAATAACCACATTAGATAAAATGTTTTTGATTGCTGCCAGTTATGTGAAAGATGATGATATAAAGTAGTCCCGACTTAATAGTATATGAAACAATCTTGATGCACAAACATCTACAGATGCTACACTGAACACCTTCCATGACAATATAACTGATAAATTTAAAATTCTCAGCAAATGTTATAATGGGGCAAGTTGTAAAAAGTTAGGGCACCTCGTGAGATAAATTTCTAGCTAAGGACCTGGCTTACTGATTAACTACTTATATCAAACAATATTTCTGTTGAGTTTAGTTGAACGCACTATGCCATTCCTGTATTTTGTCAGTCGGTTTCAAAATATTTCTGCTGAAATTTTTAAACTATTTCATTTTATGACAATGTGATTAACAAGCTGTCTTTCCAAATGTTAAAAATGCCATTACTAACATCAAGACTTATATTGATATAAATAACCGCATGAATTACTTTAAATGTAACAAAAATTTTATGACACATGAAATAAAATTTTACTGAAAAACTATATTCTACCAATTAGGAATTTCTTCTTTTATTTATATATTTGGCTTTGTCAACAACCAATCATTATTTCAATTATTTTAATTTATTAACATTTAATGTTCTTCAAAATTAAATATGTGCTTTGCAGAGTATTTATTTAAATCACTAAATGATAACAATTCTTATATTGTTGAAAAAATCAATATGGTGTATAAATTGTTGAAAAAATCAATATGGTGTATAAATTAACTTAAAATCAAAATTTAGAAATTGCCAGGGACATACAATAGCGCAAGTAATTATTCCCAATAATCTATATACGCCTATAAAAATAACTGTGAAAAAATAATGTTTTAACAGCAAACACAGTTATTAAAAATCAACGTTATTCAGCTACACAAACCACTACTTTCCAATCTTTATTTTCCAGATCAAACTATTTTCACGTCTTAATGACTCAACATAAAACTAAAAATTAATTAATTTAATTGTTTTTTGTGTGTTTCAACATTTAATGATTTTTTTTACATTTTGGTTACTAAATACAGTTTTATGAATTAAAAACATACTGTAACTAATATGCCTTGTTCCTTACATTTTTATATTCTGAAACCAACACTTAAATGGTAAAAACCACAAAAAAAACATTTGAAGTGGTTTTCTGTCCACATCCTAGGTTGGTCCTAACAGAATGTTATCACTGTGCTAAACAAAATCATAATACAGTAATTCACATTCTGAAAAATTAGAATCACCGTTGAAATATGCATTAAAAATTTTATGAAATTTTGATAATGTTACAGACAGAATTAGAATACTAATAAATTCCACAACAAAATTACTTTAACAATATTTTATTCAATTTTTTTAAGTTTGAAAATTACACATTAAAAGTAACTTAACACGATACCTGTGTGTAAGTTATAATTAGAAACCAGCAATTTAATTAGGCTTATAAAATATAATATATAATTTTAAAAAAGCAGATATATTTTGATCTGAAAACAATTTTTATGTTCATCAAAAATATCAGTTCAAATGAACTTGAATTTAATTCCAAATTCATTTACAACAATTATTAGTAGTTAAGTTCTAGACACTTTGAAAACATTATTTTGTCAAGTCAGCATACTTGTAAGTTTGTTTGCATTGATCCGTTATAAATTGTTTGCTTGTTAAAATTGATTCAAGACAAAATAAATATGAACTCTGACTGCAAGGTGTTTACATAGGCTAGTTGGAGAACTACCACGAATTTGTTGGCTTCATACATTAAAACCACTATTACTAACAATGAAGATTAAAATATTGCACGCCCCTAATTACTGTAGACAGAAACCATTAAACGTCTTGCTTACAATTTGAAACCCTATGCATAAAAAACTCAATTGTACAGACAACGTAGCTGCAGCACTTGCTTGACAATACCATCAACAAACCTGTGTAAAAATAAATCAACACTATCCGGATTACATAATGCATCACTAGCAGACACATGTCTAGCACAAGGCAGCAGGAACACTTGTGGACTACAAGAGCAATGCCGACTGTTCCCAAAAACTTGTGAAAAGTACGCTAATGAGTTTGGATGCAGAAAGTGTCACATACCAGTATGAACATTTATGTTCACTCAAGCATGGACCCGTAAAAATTTGAAATTTTATATTTGTGCCAAACACTGTTCAACTGTTACACTTAAGATAACATATCATTTCCCTGAATAAAAAAAATTAGGGCCCATAGTTTTAGCATAATCACCTATCAAAATTCACAAAATGGCTGTTGCAGTGTAGCCAAAATAATAAAAAGTAATTAACTTGCAGAAACAAGATAATTCATATCAACACTTAATGATGTGAACTACTTCAAGACACATTTGTAAACACAAAGCGATATATTATTGTACTTTTTAAAAATTGATGAAAATGAGTAAACTTTTGCATAACTTTGACTTTTGGCTACTACTGAAATATTCAAAACTAACTTTTGTCAAACATGTCATGAAAATGCATTGATACACTGACTTTCAGTTCCCGTAATTTTGAATTCATTAGTTAATTACTTTTTTTGATTTCAGCTGCACCGTAATGGCCCTTTCGTGACTTTGATGAGTAATTTTGCAAAAACTATTGGGCCTAATTTTTTTTTATTTGGGTAAATGACGTGTTACCTGATGTGCAAAAGTTGAATGATGTTTGGTACAAATATAAAAAAATTAAATTTTATGGGTCCAACGCCTTTAAGATTTGTGAGTAGTGCCTATTAAGAATTTTTATCAATTTCAAAGAATTTTATTGTAGAAATATGTGTATCTCAAATTGATAAAGGAAATACCTTATTAATATTAATATTTTTTGAGAGGTTAGACCTATAACAAGTAAAAACACAGGCTGTAATGCATAAAAATACTGAAAATATTATGCAATTTTTAAATCATGCACACTGAAAATGAAAATTCACTACGTGTTCCTACCTTGGGTAGGGTCACATTGTGTATGAAAGAAGGTCAGGGTGAAGGTTGGGCCTGATGCTCGACTAGCAAGACATGCCTGTCGCCCATCCAACCCGAAGTATGGATGAGGTGAGGTGAAATGAGTGTGAAGCAGCAATGGAACGAGAAATTCCCTGAGAAATCCCATTGGTCAGTGACATCTACCACGTTTCGCACATGGGAAAAATCCAGGAACCACCCCAGATTGCCTATGTGGAAGGCAAGATGCCTGTGCAATACCAGTATTTTATTACAGCTCTGTGTGCATTAGGTTTTACTGCTGGCATGAATAACAAATTTATTACAGTAGTACTAGTGCTGCTATCTCTTAATCTCACTTGTTTCTATAGATGAGTGCTTTAGAAACAAATGAAATTTAGATAATAACTTTTATTCATAATTATAAAAAGTAACAAATATGATATAATAAATTCAATTAGTGAGCTATTTCAAAACACTCTGTGAAAAATTTAAATAGTATAGTTTAATAAGATGTCTCAAGGCTTTCAGAGTACATTCCTACAGGATTTCCAAGCCTATTATGAGATATTGGAGAAAATGATGTAAAGACATTCACGAGTGAAAATCTGAATTAGGCTACTGTCGCTTTCGAAAGACAATTGCAAGTGACCATCTCCACTAGCGGTAATGTTACAGAATAGACCCCAGGCTGTTGTTTTTTTTCTCCAGGATTCCAAAACAAATTACTGACTACAAGTTGTTGCGCTGATTCTTTATTATAAGATAAATTATTTTAAGAAGGTAATTCGTAAAAATTACAGGCTGTTCCGAAACACAAAAGAAAAGAATAAAATCAAACACGCCTACAATCAATAAAGGAGGTACGTATTGTTTGTTCAAATACACTTCATTTACCTGTTCAAAGTTTCTTCAAGAGCTATAAAAAAGGGGGAGTGGATAAAGACATGAAACTATCAAATTCAAATGTAAATACAGCATACATGACTAACTAAAGTGCACAGAGCAAGACAAGAAAAAGTCAAAAATCATTATTTATGAAGTACACTATTCAAAGCATGATTATGTGCACAATTTTTTTAACAGTCAGTTTTCACTCAAATCTAAACTCCTCACACCCAGCCAAACTTGCATTTCTGTTGTAACCAAGTCTACTAGACTGAGAAATCAGAATATATTGGGTTCTTTCAGGTGCACAAAACAAGACAACTGATGAAATTTATTTTACATGCAATCAATCAAAAAATATATACATTAACGTATGTTAAATGGATATCTTATGGTTACTCGGAAGCTTTAATAAAAGTTTATCTCCTCATGTTACCTTTTGAAATAATATATTTTAACTTAAATACAAAACACACATAATCCGAATTAGCTACATGGAAAATGCTGTCATTCACATTTAGTGTAGGTTAAGTAACTTGATCATTTGTATAAATCAATTATTAAAAATTTGTGTAGACAATACATGAATTGTACTCACATTGCCACTTTCTGGGATAGGAATTTTCTCCTCACTGAAATATGCAGTTTTCGTTGAAGACAACATTGTGTTTTCTGTCAAAACTGAATTAACACTTCCACTAGCTGGAGAAATCATTTCTGGCCTGTCATCAGGTTGATCAGTCTTTCTGTGAGCTGCCATTGTGAATCTGCTGCAAAAATAAACAAATAACTACTTTACTACCTACTGTACAAGTATTAACACTACATTTTCCTTGCTGCGAAAATAATAAGAATGACCTTAATACAGTTTGTACTACCCATTTTGTTCTACTTTTAATTAAAATTTTAAATAAATTTACATTTCTGCACAACAAAATTTCATCTCATGAGGTGAGACGCATATTGCTGTTGACAGAGATTGATTATATTTATGTTCAAGGTCCAGTGTGATAATGAGTAGGTACAGATTGTAGAAGTTTATATATTTATGGTACATCTGTGTCTCACAAATTTTGTAGTCAAGATACTACAAAAAACTATGGCTACAGAGTTAGCATTGCTGAAAATTACAAAGCACACAAAAAAATTATGTAGAAAAAATAGAAGTACAAATATTTTATAGGCTGTTTGGGAATAAAGTGAGCACTCAAAAAAGCCATTCTAAAGTTACTTAAGCTAATTTGTATCGTTCCACAGCTAACAGCTAATAACAGAAAAAGTCTATTCTCTCTGGACACGTCGCTTCATATTCGCGCATATGGATCAATTGTGAATTCAGTAGGAATCTATACAGTAAGAATTAAAAAGTTTATTACTTATATAAAATACAATTACATCTATTTAGATTGCTTTTGTTTCAGTATGGTTGCATTTAAATAGGAAAATACACTGAACTATATTACATAATTTTGTTGCCAACCATACAAGCAGTAAGGCAACTAGAGCTAATGGTGAATTAGCCTATATGCAGTAATGGCCAGTGATATTTTTCAAAGGTTAAATTTTTAATGCTCAGTTTATCCCAAATGACCAATAGAATTACCACTGCCATGCTTTATCTTATCACCATTAGTGTTAGCGTTTAAAGTTACACTGAAATTCAATCATTTCAACTGCCTGTATTTCTTTAACACTGTGGGCCGATTTAACATGCATGAGAAAAATCTTAGGTCACTCTTAAGTAAAAGATGAGGAATTTTCATTGCAGAAACAACTAGCAAGTAAAAAAACTAAGGAAAACATATATTTCTTAAGAATTTGTCAGACCTTCCTAATGAAGCACATCAATCATGGTGGCTTTAAATATAGATTACGGTAATATTTTTGAGGAGGAAAATTACTATGCTGAAAAGGAATGACCATACCAGTACGTATGCAATAATTTAAGTTCTGTAAATATTTTTTTACGAAACAGAGGCCGTGTTTTAAATAGTACACAACTTTTATTGTTAAACAAAATTATTAAGAAGGATGCTGGGTACCTTCCAGCTAAATACTTTGTAATTTTGTGGAAATCTATTCATTAAGGGAATGCAATGATAGGGATTTAGGCTACTATTAAATCATATTTGGTGGGACTTGGTGCCTATTGAACCTACATATTGATGGCTCAAAGCATAAATATTGTATGTCCATTTTTAGAATCTGTAAAATAATATTTCATATTTTTCTAACAACTACCAATTTCAAATTCTACTATGTGTATTATTTTCGCATGATTTATTTAATTATGCATTATAAGCATGTTACTTCTGCTTGGAAGTTAAAGCTCTTTTAATAAATATTAACTAAATGATTTGCATGGTCATAAAATATATGTGCTTTAACTCTTTTTCTGTGGAATAAAAAATTTTTAATTGTGCCAAGATAGTGTAAAAAATAATAAAAATATCTTTTTTTTTGTAAATAGTATATTTTTGGTTATTTTTAAGCAAGAAAACAATGTATCTATGGTTTACAGAGTCATTTAATTTGATATTCCACTAAAGTCGCATGTCACAGTTTAGAAATATTTTCTATATTCGACTATGGTCGAATGTCGCAGCGAAGGAGTTAAGCCATCGATACAAGACACCACTGAATTTTTTGTTCATCTTGGTGCAGCCACAATTTTGTTTCATGTACAAGTGATTGCAAGAAGACAATATACAGGATCATTTTACATGCACAGTGTGGCAATATAGCACTGTAGTTAGTCCCCTTTTGCACTCCACAGATATCTTACTTATCTTACTACTACTGTTCTTACCTGCATATTATGGCTGCAGGTTAAAATCCTGAGCAGTCTAAACAAGATTCTACGTTTACTTGACATAACATACACAAAATAATACCTGGACTTCGAGCGAAAGAAGGAACTTTGTGCATGTAAAATGTCGTAAAACACTTTGCCACTTACATTTTCAAACTCAATTCACCCAGGATTTGTGTGATGTGCTTATTATGCTGTTGTTTCTGGATATACTGTATTTTATATCCCATGTGTGTGATATCACTTCATGTACATAAGCAAAAAAATCCCCTCCAGACTATACAACACAAACCAAAAGTCTTAGATCTTTCTTAGTTTCTTAACTTCAAGAATTTTCACACAGGACTAAGCTACCAGCTCTTTATGTCCACTAGTTTTAATAATATTTTTTGCTCGTTATGCCCTTCATAAAAATACCCAAATCCACATTAAGTACCACACAGAATCATATATTTTATACTGTTTTTAATCCTCGGTAAACCACAGTGCACATAAAAATGTTAACGAGAAATATGTACAGTATACAGTTGTAAAACTTAAATAGTACGAACTGTCACACAGCTAAACAATGTAAACTACAAGAGTATGGATAATATGCAAATAAACTCTTGTTGATGTATGTGCATTTTAGAGAAAATGTGGCAGTGGCACTGCTTATCTGATTTTGACATGTTAATTGGTCTAGAACTACCACACAAAGTAATTTTTTTTTAACATTCCTCCCAAAATATTTTTGCTTGTGTGTGAGGCATAAATTCAACTAAGCACTAAAGGTGCTGTTGATCAGCATATCTAATGTACCTTTACATGCATGCCACTTATCTGACATGCAGATCTTTACTATTGTTTTTTTTCCTATGAGACTATAAACAGTGACCATATAATTTTATTTGGGAGAAGGATAGAGTAGTCCAATGCACATTTCTATTTGTGTCTTCCAAATCTAGCTGTCATTTTCCTAGCTTGAAGTGTGAGTTGTTTTAGTAGATATACACATTTAATGTGCTTTAAGAAATTAAATCAAAACAGGAATAAGTGCAACTGAATGCAACACATTTCACAAGCAGGTAGGGAAACAGTGGAGAGTGATTCAGTGTATACGACCATACTATTGCAGTTAATTCTCAGTATTAGATATGCAGAGCATATACCTTGGCTTTGGTTACCTGTTTAAAAATGCATCTTTATACTGTAGTTGTTAATTCCATACAAGCAAGAATGCACAAATTGTGTATGCTACCTTGTACGACAAATAACGAACAGTCTCACGAAAAGCAATAAACTACAGAAGTCCACCTTTCCCTTCATGAATAAAATAAACATAGCCCCAACAGTATTATTGTAGCCTTAAGAAACACAAAAAAAGTTGCAACGGCAATATAACAATAATCAATATGGAAAACAAATGTAATTAATTACATTTGGCGTGTGAATCATTGTTTTGAAATGAAATAATAATAGTGAAATTATATAGACCTACAGTTTAAGTTATCGCCATAGCAATAATCCTTTAAAACACTGGAAAATTATACTATATTTTTTAAACATTATTTTTAGTGGAAATATGGAACAAGATATTCCACTACTAGCAATGTATTTTAAAAGTTGCGCCGTTTGTAATGTTAGAGGTGTTAACATACCGTAATTGTTACTATTTATTTTTACTCACATAAAACATAATATAATTTACATAGATGTTTCAAAGAGTGCTTAGTATTCACATAAATCATTTCATACTGTTTGAAGTATCTGCATGGTCATCTTATCTTGAT
>PNEQ01004898.1:0-11226 GCA_003012365.1 Medauroidea extradentata | reverse complement strand
GCGACCTGCCCTTAGAGAAGTATGTCCCACATGAAAAAAAAAAAAAAAAACCCTATAGTTTTTCTGTGTAAACCATTTTTGATGTATTTTAATTAAAGTTACTTTCAACAATAATTTTATTAATTTAGATTCAAAATGTATAACTTCTTTGCAAGCCACAGTTGCATGAAAGCTCTTTCAGGTTTTCCGCAAAGCTCCTTTAAAAAAGATAATTTGGTGTGTCGCACAAAACAGTAAGTAAAATGTAGTTTTGACACTTTTTCAAAATCCTCAGAAACACTGTTTCTATGTTAAATCTACTTGTATTGAAACACATTACTTCGTGAATTTTCAGAAAGGGATTTTAACCGGAGGCTGCCAAACCCTTAGTGACTGCTTAATTTCAGATGACAATGGGATTACACTTAAACATTATTTCAATCATGACAAATATGACTGTGTGCCCAAACGTACCATAAATATCTATGTTAATTTGATTTATTGTTTTTGGTTGAATAGTCTACAACATACTTTTCAAAATCCACACTTGTTACTTCACTCGCTATAACATTTTTGAGGTCAGCCATTTCCTTCAATGAAGAGGGAACAGAGTGGCTTATAACCCAATAAACGCAGCAGTATTCAGTTTCTCAAGGAAGTTCTCATTGAAGGAAACACACTTTACAATGTTCAACTGATAGCAGAAGTGGGATTTTTGCCACTAATCTAATCTACTATATTGAAACATGGACATGCTTTAATGTATGTCTGTACTTTAACACATTTTCCAATTCCTCCTGTTTACTCATTTGTTTGTTATCTTTTGGAGGTTTGTCACACATGCTGTAATAGTGATTTATTTTAGTTATCTAAATAGTTAGTGGTATTTATGTTTAGGTAATTAGCAATGTAGATAATTTTTTCAGAGAAATACCATCCTGAAAATGAGAGCTATTAAGAAGAAAATAAAATGGTCAGTTTATGTAGCCTACTAAAATCTTTGCAAACCTCTAACAAAAGATAACCATAGGCCTACAGCAAATGTTTAATGTTCACAAAATGTAACACAATTAACTGTTCTGAAAAAGTATGTTACACGTGTGCAGTGTACTACATCGAAGATGCACAACTAAAGTACTCTACTATTTGTTTTCATTTCAGATTGTTAAAACAACTACTTTGCTTACCCTCTTAACACAGTTGTTTTATAAATTGCATTTAATTTACGATATAAGTGACATTCTCACCAGATTGACTGTCTACTTATCTCGCACACTATGTACACTATGTAATAATTAGTGAATTCAAGTTATTGAATAGCACAATGATTCAAAAAATTTCATTCAATAAACATTGAAGGGATCACTTGAAAAGTTATCTCATAATTTGTAAACAAATTATGCACAAAATAAATAATGTACCTGTTTTATAAATATCTACTAGTTGAGAACAATACAAAAATAAATAATTAAACCAACACAAATTTTCTTATAATTTTTGCACGGTATATATTATTTAAAAGAAATAACGTGAATAGTCTTTCATAAGGTTTAATTCACGTACAGAACTCAAATAACATGTTAAGAAAAACCTCTTCACAGATTTTAAATATTTTGATTCAAGGAAATTTTAAAACATGTTCGAAACTAAAATCTTTGACGAAATTTAAGACAGTCAATACTAAAAGACAAAATGGCAGCAGGTTATTAAGTCACACTGCATTCAATAAATTTGACAGAAAATTTAAGAATAATTCGAGTAGGCCTATATGACAAAGGACCTTAAAAGCCAAAGTAGGCTATTGCAGCAAGGTTAAAAAAAAAATTTTCTATTTATTTTATACTAAAACAAACTCAAAGTAGCCTATGACTCAAACTCATGACACCAAAGCAGTGCCCAGTCATGAGCACCAAGTGACACTACTGCATATTTAAATAGATGTGAACTACAAATACATCATAGAACTTTAATAGGAATTACCCCTACAAGTTTTTAAAAGTTTTTCATTTATTTATTTTCCATATACAGAACTGAATCAAGTCCAATGATGTGACTCCTAAGATAGTACAGAATTGTATACTGTTAACGTTTCATCACATACTGTCCAAATTAAGGCCACAAATCAGACATATCACAAAAATTACTGTGTGTTAGTTTTTTATAGCTAGACATCAATCACAATGTGTCGAGTTTTTAGATAATGTTGATTTCAAGAAGCCTACAGTAGAGATAAACTGATATCTAAGTTACATAAGTATGATATGTGAAGAGTAAGTTTATGCATATAGTATGTAGGTAAGTACCATAATACTGCCATCCAAGCTGAATGCTGTATTAAGTAACTACAACACTGTCACAATAGGTAAAGACTACAAGCACCTATGTCTAACAAGGAGTTAAAATAATCATGGTGACTTTTGGAAATGTTGACTCGTGTTAATCATGAAAGTAAATTTTATCTGTGTACGGCATCATAAAACAAATAAAAAAGAAAAAGATAACTGTGTGTAATAAATAGTGGTATTACATAACAGACATCTGATACCTTATAGTGACTTAATCTTCATATTGTCGGCCTAGAAACGAACATGAAAACAATAAAAAAAGCCCAATATTTATATTCTGTTAGGTTTCTTGTGTAAAGGTAAGAGAAATGACTGCTGAAGAATTTTTTACTACTGGTAAGCTACATACTCAATTCTGGCAATAAACAAGTGAGTTATGACGTCTACTGTAGGCGATCCATGTGAACGAGATGTATTTAGAGCTGAGACACTGGGAAATAATATTTTATGTCAGTAAGTTACTGCAAGGTAATATATAGATATGTCTCTGGTACCACTGAATTCAACCAAAAATTTAACTATTCTATGGGCTGACTCTACTGTGCAGCTACATCAAAATAAAGCATATTTATGTTGTAGCATAGGCATGCTGATGCCTATATGGGTTTAATAGCCATACAGGCTATTACAATAAGGCAGGGATGAAATAGACTGCAGTTCACACAAAACCTAATTAACTCGGCTTTGTAATATAAACCATCCATGCAATTCATAAATACAAAAATTCCAGTCTGTTGACAAGGACATGAGTACTTGAAAGAAAGAAGTAGGGGAACCTCCCCATGAACAAATTGCTAATGAGGGCAAAATCCTCTATAAGGGGTAAAATTAGACAAAATGTGAAACAAAGTTATGTGGGAGAAGAGGTAGGCTACCTAGGCTAATTTAATTGTAATGGTTTCACATTCTTTAGAATATAAATATGATTCTTTTATTTGGTAAGATCTTTTGCAAAAGAAGTATGTTAGAATTTTCATTTAAAGTGAACGTGGGAGCGAGGAAAGGTTATAGGCCTACTTTTCACACACACACCCCCTTCTGGCCAAATAATTTTTTTGCAAGTAGGCTAACTTAAATATATTTATACACTTTTTCAAAATTATGGTTAAGGCCAAACACCTAAATAAGACTTATTAATATATATATATATATAGTTTCTACGCTATTTTGAACAAGGCTGCAATTTGGGGTATAACTTTAAAATGGATTTAATTATAGCCCTAAACCACAAAAATTATTTTACAATAACTTATATCGTTTGCACGCACGTGCATTGTTGTTTATGGAGGCCTTATATTTTAACAGATGTAAATTGATAAGTTACAAAGTTTCCGTTTCAGCATCAACAGTCAACAGGTTATGTCTGCTGTAAATAGGTTATTTTTCGGAACAAAGTACACATCGAATGTAACAAGTATAGCCAAACCTTTCCGTAAATGAACACGTTCAAAAATTATATATCTCATGCACGCATACGGCGATGGAAGCATATTCGTTAATAATTAAGGACTAGGTTAACCTAATTCGTTATGTTCTAAGCATGCACACAAAACACTGCAAGCTTTCCGAGACACAAAATTATGCACTTCATATCATCACTAGTCTGTCATAGTTACCTTTCCTGAATAACGTAAATAATATATTACTAAATACGATAACTCAGAAAACATGTATTACCTGCAATAGGCTTTAAATCTCTTTGGAGTATTATGGTACGTCCTTTATTTATAAAAACAAAAAAATTAAATATCACACTTAAAACACGGGTTACAGTTGCTCATTCAGCGAAAACCCTTGTCAGCACGTTCACAGCCAAACACAAACTATCGCCACAGTTTGTAAATACACCACGTGCAACAACACTCGCTCGTTTCGTCTTCCAGCGTCGCTCGTCGCTCGTCTTTTTATCCCTTCCCCCCACCAACATCCGCCTGCTCCTCGACCGCCAACGTATCTACTTATTTTCCCATCTGTATTGTTTCCACGTGCTGAAGTGCCCACGTATTTTCATTTTTGTCCTATCTGATAACGGGAGACGTATGTTAATCACACTCTACAAGTGCAAACCCCTACTTCATCACAATCTCATCTCCCTTATGCTCCCTACCACCTGTTTGGAGGGGAATCGTGGACGCGAAGCCTGACGTCTGGCCTGGTGCTACGTTTACACGATGTATAGTGACAGGCATTGCGTAATACGGTAACCAGAATATAGATTTTCATTTCAGGCTACTTTCTTTTACTCTTTCCTGCAGCAACTTTCCTTATCCACGCGCGAACTTGTATTCTCCACTATTTAAAGGCAGGGTAATTTCAATACAGAATGTTAAAAATCCTACTTGAAGCCTTTCGCAATTACATAGAAAAGCCATATGTAACATTTTAAACAGAGTAGCGTTGACAACAGAAGGGCTGCATTTCAATTCGTTGCCTTGCTCGTAGAATCTATTATATATAGAAAGTTTAGACGTCGGACATCACTAAAAAACGCGCACAACCAAACACGCAATTAAAGCTTTTTAACCAAAACATCCCATACACAAAAACGGCTAAATACCTAGGAATAACACTAGACCGAACTTTAACCTGGGGCCCATACATTACAAATATCTGCGGGGCAGCGATAGGTAAGTTAAGAGAACTAGGCCTATACCCATTATTTAAACCACCCAACTTCCCGAGAAACAAAAAAATTACTTCTATATAAACAAGTAATCCTCCCGGCGTTGCTATATGGATGTGAAGTGTGGAGCCACGCCTCCAACAGTAACTTATTAAAAGTTCAAAGAATACAAAACAGGGGCGTCATTTCAGGTTTTTCCAGGGGGGGGGGGCAAGATTTTGTTTTCTGACGACAGTGACCTTGATGCTTCTTTTTTATTAATTAAGCATGTATAAATTAGATACTTTAATAATAAAACTTCAGTTTTATGTCCTTAAGTTAGCATTATTTACATTTAAAAATACAATAAATATATTTATACACAAAAATTCCAAATCCAGGGGGGGGCATTTGCCCCTCCCCCTCCTGTAGCCCCAAATGACGCCCCTGATACAAAACAAATATCTTAGAGTAATTTCAGACCAAGACAGATACACGTCCAATGAAACTATAGGTACACCGGTTGCTCAGAACTACATACAACGCGGAAGTCATCCGGGCAAAGAATAATAACTTCTACAACACTTTAATGCATCATGACAATCCAAATATTAATATGTTAGGAAATTATAACCCCGCAGAGCACAGAAAATACAAAAAACCTAAACTATGATTCTTGTTACACCATTCACGAAAGCGAGTAGTGCGAGGGCCTGGCCGGCCCATCGGGGCGCAGCTGCTGGGCGCTGACTTGCCGGCCGGTCAGGGCGCGAGGACTGCTAAACCAAACTGTTCAACCCAGCCGCGCAGTGCACATACAAACCACACGCCACACCGTTTACACGGAATGTCATACAACGCAGACACGACACAAACACATGAGAAGCTCTGTCAGGGATTGGCTGTGTAGGGACGTAAGAGGTCGGCCCCAGCCTCGCTCGCGAACCAGGCCAAGGGCATGCACACCAGTCCATGGCAGGGAGGATAGGGGCACTGTACATACATGTAGTTTATTTAAAATATTTAGGAAAACAAAAAAAAAATAAAATTAAAAAAAATAAAAACAAAAAAAAACTTAGATAGTAATTAGATATATTTTGCTTAATCTTAGAAGTAGGCCTACTATTTGTGATATAATTAATTTGTACCTTTCCTACAGGGAGTTTTTTTCTTCTGTTTCTTTTTAATTGACTACGCTTTTCAAGCTGCTCACTTTCCTGGTATGTAATTTGACCTATCAAAAAATATGTTAAAGAAAAAATTAATGAAATAAAATAAAAAAAAAGTATTATTGGGACATTGTGTATATTAAGGGAACATGTTAACGACACATCGACCTGATAGTTCTCTGTTTCAGGTCGAGGCGATGTACATCTCACAGTTCAGCGCTCACTAACAAATATTAAGGGTTTTCTCTCCTCTTGTCACAAACGAATACACGATGAAATAACCATGGGAGTGTCAGGCCTGATCCTCAGTCAGCAGGCTGGGATAGATTGGAACGGCTCTCATGGTCGTAGGGACTCACGCACTACTACTACACGAGTTTAGCTAGCCACTTGCTGACAACACTCACCTCACTATACAGACATCACGACAGTACATCACTCCAGCCTAGCTGGAGGGGAGCTTAACTCCCCCGCCGTTTACACAAACACGTAATTTTACTAATGGCAACAACCCCCCTCCAGCCTTAAATACGGGTCCGGAGCCCAGCGAAAACAATTACACGCGCCCCGCCGCCGTTTCAATGATTTGGAACTAGATTGTCGGGGCGCATTTGATTTTACAAACACCCAGCGAGTTATGGAAGCTTCGGCTTTCGGTCTCGCGACAGCACGGCCTCGGATGGCACATGAGGAAACGGCGACGGCGGCTGACATACGAAATACCTTCTGCAACACGACCCGCTTACAGGGGAGTGTTAGACAATTTTATTGTATTTTCAGTGTTTTGAACCATAACATTTATTCAAATTGTATTATCAAAATTTTCTCGTCGACAAAGTGTAGGGTATATTCTTGGTAAACTGCTTGACATAAATAATAATGGAAATATTTTATTAATTTGTCATGCAGAATCATCGCATGGGAATTCTTGAAAGCTAACCAATAATTCTCTGGTTTAAGGGGGAGTGTTAGACAATATTGTTGTGTTTTCAGTTTTTCAGCCATTACATTTATTCAAAATGTATTATCAAAATGTTATATTCGACAAAGCATATTATATAGTCTTTGTTAACTGCTTGACATAAATAATAATGGAATCTTTCATTAATTTGTCGAGCAGAATCATTGCAAGATACCAATTCTTGAAAGTTAACCTATAACACCTTGCAATGGTTCCACATTGCTAATTAATGAAAGATTCCATTATTATTTATGTCAAGCAGTTTAAGAAGAATATGTCCTATGCTTTGTCGAAGAAAAAATTTTGATAATACACTTTGAACAAATGTTATGGCTCAAAAATTTAAATTCAGTAAAATTGTCGAACACTCCTCCGTAAGTGGCATGATGCAGGATCCAGTATTACTTCTTCAATAGATCCTTACGTCCAGCTAAGACATTTTTTTTTTTTTAAATACTTTGTCTTCAGCAAGCTGTTTAGTTCAAAAATATTTGCGCATGCATAAAAATTGTTTATATTCTTATAAGGTAACCAAAAATAGAACAGTCCTTATCCCGTACTAGCTAGTATATACAAGTGCTTGTAGATTAGCCACTAGTATTCTCAGTTGGCATTTACACGACACATTTTTCAAGATGCTCACCTTCTAGTACAAGAAATAGTCCCGTGTATATTAGGCTTTAAGCATATCGGATACAGAGAACAAGTCTTGCGTATGTCCGGAGAATTCTCTTTTCTTTTTCAGACGAACAGGCGCTGTGATTTGCTGGGCGCAAGAATACGCAATCAGAGAGTGTGAAGTCCTGTCTACGCAATCTTCCGCGTGTGAAGCGAACAGGCGGATGTTCAGACTTTCCGTTTCGCGCATATCTTGTGAAAAGCGCCACGTTTCTTGGTGACGGTATTATTTACGTTTGTTTCGTTCATGGAAGCATGATTGCATTCCTAACCAACTTTTTTTCTGCTTGATGTTCCTTGAGTAGTCTACTGTGTTATTATAAGCATTGCATAAATTAACTTATTCCGTTTATTTTTATTTTTACCACTAACGTCACATTCTGTGGTTCTCAAAATTCATGTTTTTCTCCCTCTCGGTCACCCGCTCAGTATGTTTTCTTTTGCTAAGCAAACACTTTCCATCAAGTACTACACTGCCTGTTAATCTCCAAAATATGCTTTATGTGTCATAATATACCCATTAGCATCGTTACGGTCTGGATTAACAAAACACGCAAAGAAAATTTTAACACTGCGGAAGATTTGCAATCCTTAAAATCACAAAGACTACTATATGCAAGTTCACAACATAAATATTGCCAGTTTTTTTTTTTTTTTTTTTTTTTTCAACTTTATGGATTTCGGCTTTCGTGTCTACTTATTTCCTTACATAAGTGGTTTAAAAAATGTTGTGTGTTTGCGTGATACATATAGGAAGCTAAGACTCAGGGGCGTACGCAAGACTTTGTTTTTTGGGGGTGCTGTATCTTGAAACATCCGAGGTCTTGAAATACCCGACCCTATTACTTAAGCGGAGGGTCCGGGCGTCCTCCCCCGGAAAAATTTAGGTTTTAAATATGAAAAATGGTGCTAATTAAGCGGTTTACACACTAAAAACTGCTAATCAAGGTTAGTGGCTACTGCCTACTGATACCTGCCATTATAAGAAAAACACTTTCAAAAATCTGTAAAAAACTGTAAGTTAGCCACATGCAGTGACATACGCAAGATTTTATGGGAGAGGAGGGCTAAACTTTGTCCTTAATCTCAACTTAATGTGTGTTTATTGTAGAATTTATAGTATTACATGTATGTATTTGTTTAATATATACAAAATAAATTATACAATAACTGTTAAACTGCATGAACAAATTTTTAAAAGTTATTTTGAAATGTTCTAAATGAAAGTAAACTTAGTTTGCAAATTAACCTATTGCCTATACAATTTTTAAGCTCCTGTATATAGCCTAAACAATTTTTAGCTCCGGATAAAATAATCATTAACATCGTTAATTAAAACCATACATGATTTAATGAATAATAAATAAAAAAATACACTGCACATAAAATTAATGTCCATTACACTACTATCCTTTTTTACATCAGAAATAAAATTGCTACAAAACAAGACTCAAGTATCTCGTCAGAACAGATTAAATGATCAAATATTTTATGTTTACCATTACTAGTGGTAATAATAAACATAAAATAATACTAGGTTGTAAAATAAAATCTGTACAGAACAGTAGTATTTACCAGCAAGTCAACATTAAAGGTCGGCATCACTTCTCAGTGATAATTTTTATATTTTTGCTCCAAAAAAATTATTTTACCTTTAATTCAATACAATATTTGAATGAATGTGTCACTACAGAATGTTCGAAAATTACAACTGTCATCGAATTTTGTCCTCAGGGTGTAATGTAAGGAAAATATGTACCGTATACTAACAATTAAAACTCAGGGACTGCGTAACCGCATTATAATTGTATGCCGTTTGTTCAAAATTAATACTTTTTTTCAGTTAGTGTTAGGTAACACATATTGTATTAGCAAATTACTGAAATTAGCAAAAGAACAATTATAATACAAGATAAGTGAGGCGGAGCCTTAAGTTATGATGACCAACAACGAGCAATTAAAAAACATTTTTATGTGTGAAATTATTCTACAAATTACAAAACAAGATTTAGACGTCTTGCAACTCCAGTCTGAGTGAAGTGGTCAAGAACTTCGTGATCGCTTATTTGGAGAGTCAAGTCCCTATGAATAAAAATCAACGCTAGGACGCTAGGCCATTCAGTCTGTTTTCAGAGATGGTGCATTTTAAATAACTTTTTATCGATTTCAATTTCGAAAAAAATTACATTCACTGAAGCGGTGGAAACTGGAAGCAGGACTAACATTTTCTGAAGGATATAAATGTTTGGGAAGAGATTTCTGTCACAATTAGCCAAACTGTCTACAGCACAAGTAGGTTTTTCTTCGATTTTGTCTCCATTCCACTTTTGCTTCCCTAGATACCATTCTCCTATGAAAAAAAAATCTTCTTATATATATTTTAAGTTTTCTTTGTAAAACTCAAACACTTTGCGAATATTTTCAAATGTCACATCACTGTATGCAGGAATTAAAAAATGTGGAGTGAGGATATGTTCTTTTGGTGAGCTAAGAAACGCATAGTTAACGAAGATGTCATGTCATCTATGCAAGGAATGTACGCAGTTGTCCTATAGTAAGCCTCTGGATCAGTTGATCGTGGATTTGGCCGGTGTCTTTGGGTGCCAGTAATTCTTGGTGCTGTGATGTCGACATGAAGAGAAGAGGCCATTTGCTGCATATCTACTGAGTTCATTAAATTAATTTTCTGCAATATTCCTAAGATTTTGTATAACCACTTTAATCTCATTCCCTTGTTTCACAGCACTAAAATGATTTAGATTTTCGGTTTGGAGATATTTTGAGAGGTTATATGTCAGTCCCAACAACTTGGATGTGATGGCAAGGGCTGTGAGAAATGATGCAGTACATATACAGTTTAGGATAAGCGATGCTCTTTTAAAATTATCACCTGGTAGCACACTAAGGTACTCAACAGCCAACACTATTGGCCCAAGCATTTGTTTTAAAAAATGGGGCATTTTCATGACATTCACACCATCTGGTTTCACAGAGGGTCTTGATGCGGCTACTGCTGCAGCTTGGTTCAAGTTCATTTATTTTCTCATAAAACTTTCGTTCGTTTTGCGCTTGCCCTGAAAAGAGTACAAGTTTCTGAAATAACAGCCATTGTATTCCGGACACTTTGTAACTAAACACAATTTCAAACAACGAAACACAATTTCACACAACGAAACACTTACTGCACACAAAACATTCGGTCCGCGGCATACTGGGAATCATCGCACCAAGCACTCAGTAGTGGATTTAAGGAGGGGGAGACTACCGGGCTGAAGCCTCCCCTCCCCCAATCGTGTTCAACATTATGTAGCCAAAGTTATGTCCAGTCGCCTAAAGGAAACCTGAGTTTTGTTCAATGGTGATCCAAGTACATTTAATGTACTTTACGTGTATGTATGTTATTTTTAATGTTCTGCAACAGTAAATAACCACACTTATCTAATCTTAAAGTCACGTAACCCCCCCCCCCCTCCCCCAAATACATTTCTAAAT